>CACVKS010000514.1:0-19409 GCA_902749335.1 Acanthamoeba triangularis
ACCCCACCCCCCATGTGAGAGGAAAACAAAAGCAATTCGCCACACACGAATAAAGACATGGCACACCTTGGCATTGACGTCGGCGCCAGATTCGATCAGTGTTTGCATGAAGGGGATGACTTTGCTTTCCTCCTTCTTGCTCTCTTCCCGAAGATGCCGCGCCGACGGAAAGCCGCCGCCCATTTGGAATGGCTGACGGTCATGCACTGGATGGACCTCCTTCACACTCGTGATTGCCGCGACGATCAAGGGGCTCTGGCCCTGGGAGACAGGAGCTGCGCGTTAAACTTGCGTACCAAGTGACACACGACCAACGACTAGCGACCAGCGACGACGCGACACAACACACACTCGAGCGATGGGAGGTTACATACGTCAGTTGTGATGGCATTAACGTTGGCCCGTCGACTGAGAAGCATGGCTGCCAAGTCCTGTCGCGGCCGCGCGGGAGCCGCGTCGGTCGTAGTGGCGCGAACAAACCTGATGGGGTGCTGCTGCGCTGCTAATCGGCCCATGCTGAATTCCGTGCTGTTGCTGAGGTTGGTAAACTGCTCCGCGTGGGCTTGCCTTGGCAGAGCATACTCCGCTGAGGCCGTCCGAGAGGAGGGAACCTGGCACCCCACTGCATGCAGTGGTGTCCTGGGCCATATCGAGAAAACATTAACGACTAAAAAAAACTCTTGACTGTGTGGGAGAGAGGTCAGATCGATCTGAGTGCCGCACCATCCGTGGGCATCGGGCAAGTCGACGTCGACGTCGGTACGGCGAAGCAGGGCCTCGGCCAAGCCAGTATCGCGCTCCTCGCAGGCGACGTGCAGCAATGTTTTGCCCCTCTCGTTGACCGCGTTGACCGGGCAGCCAGCCTTGACCAGAATGTCGAGCAAGCCGTCTGTCGCGCATGTTTGGAAGTTAAAAAAAACGCGGCATGTGGCTCGCTTGCGTGCATTAATGCTCGATGCCTGGCGTGGTACTTACTGACACCATCGGACCCGGTCAGGGATCCCGCGGTCTCCCCATCACCAGTCAGGCAGAGGAGCGGGCTCAACCCCACATTCTGCTTACGCGTGTGTGGTTTTGTGTTGAGGTGTCACTAGAAGAAGAAGAAGAAGAAGAAAGCAATGTGGTGTGTGGGGTGTGGAAAATGCACCACCGAGGCGCCTCGCGAGAGCAGATAGGTCACGAGAGCAGAGTTGCGCGCCATGCACGCCAGATGCAGCGCCGAGAATCCTGGTGGACCAAAAAGCATGTACAATCACGAAAATGAAAGCATCCGGTCATGAGTGTGGTCAATGGGTGAAGCGATTGACCGCACCATTGTTGGTAGGTTGGTTGACGTCGGCGCCCGCGACAAAGAGAAGCTCGAAGAGCTGTTCCGTGAGTTGAGGTACAAAAAACGGGTCCACAGACGGACAGCCCAGAGCGGCGTAGTGCAGTGCCGTTTTACCCTACCATCAATTACCACACCACCAAAGCGTCAATCTCTGTCGTTGGTCACCGGCCAGCAGATGGCTTTGGGGGGGGTAGGCCAATTCAGGAGAAGATTACCTGATTGTCTCGGAGGCCGATAAGCACGCGCCCAGTGGCAACCAATGCCGAAGCGCCCAGCAGGTTGCCGTAGAGGCACGCCAACATCAAAGGCGTTTGCCCTGTCCTGCACAGCGGGCCCGGTCGATTCATGATGGTGTACGTGCGTCGCGTGTGTGTCTTGTGTGTGTTGTCAACACTAATAGACGTACTCATTCGCAGCGTTCACGTCAGCACCCTTGGACAGCAGGTACGCCACCGCTTCGTGGTTGTCAATCGCGCACGCGATGTGGAGCGCGGTCGATCCGGGGGCGTCAAGCCGCAAACCAGTTATGGTTTCCACGGGTGACCCCGGATCGAGTCTCGCGGACGAGACAGGCGACGGGAAGCTCAACCCGCCCAGCCGATCGCTTACTCTGTGTGCCGTGTGTGTGTGTGTGTGTGTGCGCGCGCGCACAGCCTTTGAGGAAAAGTAAGCGCCAAACGCGCGATGGTCGGCCATACCTGTGCTTGGCGCTGTGGATGAACCGATTGTACAGGCACGTGATATTTCGCTTAAACTTATAGCGTCTGGCAACAAGCGGGGTGTCGACATCGCCGCCCAAATCCACCTTGTTGGCCACACAAACACAATTAAAAGTGGACGAGATCAGTGCTGAGCTCAGCAATATCGGTGGCGAGGGAGCGAGACCGTGTACCAGCTGTCGCAGCTGCGCGATGCGCTTGGGGTCCTCTGCGGCATAATGCAAGAGCGAACAACCGGCGACTGCGGGGGTCGGTCACAGGTGAGCCAATCTCGACAAGGTGTACCCCAGCTGGGACAGGGTGGCAGGGTGGTACGGTCAAAGCAAGCGGGATTGGTGACAGACGAGAGCAGGCTCTGATCATCGAGGCCACCCTCGGCAAAGATGTCCGACTGGATGATCCTGCAGTCCAACGCTGCACCACACACATGGTACACAGCAGGGAGAGTGTCAGCACGGTGTGAGTCGGACACCGACTGTTGAAGCAACGTACATTGGAGGTGAGTTAACCGGCGCGTTGGTCTGTTCCCGTAAGGGCCGGTTTTTTGAATCGAGATGAGAGTCTTCAAGTTCAATTGGGTCGCGAGGCTCTCGTCGCTCCTGTCCTTCCTACACATGGGGCGTTTGTGAGCGTCCGGCACCACTGGGGGGGGGGGAAACTCAGCATCTACGTACAGGACGTAGGATATGTCCAAGTGCTTGAGGTTCGTTAGATAGCTCAGCTCTTGCGAGATGGAGAAGAAATTGGGCCAGTGGTTAAAGAACCAGTGAGAGAAATTGTGGAGGCATGCGTCAGGTGTGTGCGTCGTGGGGTACCATCTAAGTTCTCAAATCTGGAGCAGGCCAAGGCCAGGGTCTCCACATTGGGAAACGATTCGACCATGTCCGTTACGTTGAGTACCTCCCACCCTGTTGTTGTTGTTGTTGTTGTTGTTGTTGTTGTTGTTGTTGTTGTTGTTGTTGTTGTTGTTGTTGTTGTTGTTGTTGTTGTTGTTGTTGTTGTTGTTGTTGTTGTTGTTGTTGTTGTTGTTGTTGTTGTTTCATGGTACCCGAGAGATCGAGCACCCGAACCTGCGGAGCCTCGCGACCTGTGGTGTGCAGCGTACGAGGACTTCAAGTAAGCCGCCCTTGAAGGGGTAAGCAAGCTATGCAATGAACAACTTTGCGGTACCTAGTACGGGCAACGGCATGCACAAATCCAAGTAGTTTGTTTCATACCTGTCGATCTGGGGACATAGGAACCTGGTTCCGCGCGAGAACAACATCAGACTCCAATTCAGTTTGGTATTTATTGCTAGGGTACCTCTCGAGCCTGGTGCATCGGGCGAAGACTGCACGCAGCAACTGAGCCATTTGGTCTCGGTTCATACGGCAGGTGGACTTGGTGAAGGGCACCAACGACAAATCGATCTCGTGCACGTCCTCACTGTGCCGCTCAACGACATGCCTCAGCAACAGGTCGGGAAACACTTGCACTCGCTGCTGCAATGGTGCATCACGCAAGACTATTTCGTCTTCATAGTCCTCTTCACCGACAGCTTCGCTCGCGCCGTTACCTGTGCGCAACAAGCGGATGAAGAAATCAGAAAAACGAAAAACGAAAAACGAAAAACGGGGAAGAAGGTATACGCACGAAGGTGGGGCGGGGTGATGAGGGGCGCCAGGCGGGGAAAGCGGACGTAGCGCCATAGGGTCGGAGCRTGTGCAAGCTCGTWGAGAGTGTGGCACGTCAKCGAGACACGGTTGAGTTCAGGCGCCAGTTCGAGGAAGCCCAAKACATGCAGCAGCAACTCGTTCGASAGMGCTTCGAGCAAAGGRCAGCCAGGCTCGCCCGCATCTTCGTGCGACATGTTCATCTGTCGGGTCTTGGGCGTTATGCCGGAGAAGACTTAAAGTACTTTCGCCTGTTGCTTACCATATATTTTCTCCGTTTACTGGAATATTTTTGAGTCGACAGTAACCTTATTCCTCTGCCGAATCGAATCCTCGTTTTTGGCTTTTCTTTGGGACAAAAACGCGCAGGTCTCGGTCGAAAAGGCTGTGCCGAAAAAGTTTTTTTTTGTCGGCCAAACTGAGGATTCGATGTGGCAGAGGAATACAAATTGATCCGGTGAAGGAAATTAAAAATACAATTTCTTTTCCTTTAATTTCTTTTTCTGTTTGTTAATTCTGCGCAACGGCCGAGAAACTGCGGCCAGCAACGAAGGAAGGATGCTGCAGAGCCTCCGGAGAACAAAGGCTGGGAGAGGGCTGCCTTCGAGCGCCCATCCCAGCGGCGCACTGATTCCGTGTCGGGAGATTCGCTCGTCCGCTGTTCTGTTCCGCTCCACATTCGTCCGATCCTCCACAACCCCACGCCGCACCTTCACCAGGTAATCGAAGACTTTTCAGGTTTTTAATCCTTTTTTTATGAATGATTAATCGTGTGTAGTGCGCCGCCCACAAAGCCGCCCACGCAGGGTCCACTCGCCGCAGCCTACGATCCGGTACGAACTCTCTGTCCGCACCAGCACATGCGTCCTCACTCACTTGCTCGGCCACACACAACACACCACACCACACGACACACACGACAGAAAGCGATCGAAGGCGCCGGCTGGTACCAGTGGTACGAGAGCCAAGGTGCGACATCTTCTGTTCCCGTCCTGCAACTGCGCCGCGTCACTGTGTGTCTCACGTGCTGCTTGCTGCTTGGCCTGCAACTGCTGTTTGCTGTGGTGATGGGTGGGCCACGCCAGGATACTTCAGAGGAAAGAATGGGGTGCCGCCAGGGCGCAACTTCTCCATGGTCATCCCGCCGCCCAACGTCACCGGCACGCTCCACATCGGCCACACGCTCACCGTCGCCATCCAGGTGCCCACAACACTAGACTTGGGTGACTGTGTGCCACGCTGAGTACAAGAGATGGATCTGACGTGCGGCCGCCCTTCCCCCAGGACTCGATTGTGCGATGGCGTCGCATGATGGGCGACAACGTGCTGTACGTGCCAGGCACCGATCACGCGGGCATCGCCACACAGACCGTGGTCGAGAGGAGGCTCCAGAAGGAGAAAAAGGTATCGTGCTATTTATGCTATTTTTTGCATATAAATAAAACGTATAATATATATTATATATTCATGTTTAAACAAACACTGAACTTTGTCCGTGCTAGCTCACGCGACACGACCTGGGCCGAGAAGCTTTCATCGACGAGGTGTGGAAGTGGAAGGAGACGCATGGCCACCACATCAACAACCAGTTGGTACGAAATTGGCTAAATGATGGCCATCTGTTTGATATTGATTGACGGTCTCGAATATACAGAGACGCTTGGGCACGTCGCTGGACTGGTCGAGGGAGGTGTTCACCATGGACCCTCAGCGCAGCAAGGCCGTCACCGAGGCCTTTGTCCGGTACGACCACTACCACTTCGCCGTAACGTCGTTGAGTGTGTGTTGTGCCCCATTCACTTACCACCGGGGCTGTTCAGGCTTCATGATGAAGGTCTCGTCTATCGATCCACCCGCCTGGTCAACTGGTGCTGCTTCTTGCAGACCGTCATCTCCGACATTGAGGTTTTTTCTCTTCCTCTTTCGCTGCTCTGGGCAACCTGCTCTCTTCACGTCCATTCACTCCACTCATGCATTCCTACACGCACGCACACACGTGCAGGTTGAGTATGAATCACTGAGTAAGCGGACGATGATCGCCCTGCCGGGCAAGGGCACCAAAAAGTACGAGTTTGGTGTCATCCACCACTTCCTCTATCGGGTCGAGGGCGGCGGAGAACTGGAGGTGGCCACCACGCGACCCGAGACCATCCTCGGCGACACCGCGCTCGCCGTCCACCCCGAGGACCCGCGCTATGTGGACTTCATCGGGCGGAGGGCCATTCACCCGTTCACCGGCCAGCCCATACCCATTGTCGCCGATCCCATTCTTGTCGACCGCGAGCTGGGCACCGGAGTGGTCAAGAGTACGTTGCGTTTGGACCACAATGTTATGGATGTTATAATAACCTTATGTTTACGATGGCATTGTGTCGCGAGCACAGTCACGCCTGGACACGACTTCGACGATTTTGCCTGCGGTGTGCGGCACAACCTGCCGCGTGTCAATCTCCTGCGCAATGATGGCACGCTCAACCAGCACGGCCTCCACTTCCAGGTACAGCTTGCTCTTGTTTTTAATTTATTTATACCTTCGTTATTTCAAATTAATTGGTGTTTGCCTTTCCGCCCAGGGCCTGGACCGCATGGAAGCGCGGCGAAAGGTCATCGAAGAGCTGGAGACAATGTACTTGGCCCAACACGACACACCATGCCACACAACACTCGCAAACCATCAAGTTGACATGCCTCTTTCAGGGGTCTCTACAAGGACAAGAAGGACCACGAGTCGAGGATCGCGCTGTGCTCCCGCTCTGGAGACATTCTCGAGCCCCTGCTGAAGCCGCAGTGGTCCGCACACACATCTATTATAATGCCCTGTCCGACCGATCCCTCCATGCATCAAACTGACGTTTTTCCTGCTGCATAGGTACGTGGCGTGTCAGGACATGGGCGCTGACGCGGCGCGAATGGTGCGCGACGGGACCATCGAGCTCATTCCCGACTTCCACAAACACGAGTGGTACCGCTGGATGGGTAATCTGCTCTACTCAACCGACGCATTGATATAGTATTATTATTATTATAATTATTAATGGTATTATTTATCTTTCTTTCGGTGGGCAGAGAACGTGGAGGACTGGTGTGTATCGCGGCAGCTGTGGTGGGGGCACCGCGTTCCGGCCTACAAAGTTGTCGCCGAGGGCGAGGAGCGTGCCGCCACCAACGACGACAATGACACCCTACCCGGTAGACACTGAGCCCCAGGGATCATACAGCCGCCGACAGTCCTGTGGCATCGTGCACGATAACTCATGCTTGCGTGGGGGCTCGTTTGTGTTCGCGCAGAGGACTGGCAAAATGAGCGATGGGTCATCGCGCGGAACCAGGAGGAAGCCCTGGAGAAGGCCAAAACGCTCTACCCCGACATAGCGTCACCCAAACTCGAGCAGGTTGGGCCGCCTTCGTCTAGAGCTCGACACCACACATACCACAGCGCACACGACACGACACGCACACGCAACACCCGTACACACACGTGCACGAGAGTAGTTAACATCGGCCGGTGGCACCCATTAGGATGAGGATGTGCTGGACACCTGGTTCTCGTCTTCGCTCTTCCCCATCTCTGCGCTCGGGTGGCCCGACAACACGCAGGACCTGAAGGAGTTTTACCCGCTCTCGGTCATGGAGACCGGCGCCGACATCCTCTTCTTCTGGGTCGCCCGCATGGCCATGATCTGCTCCAAGCTCAGCCCCACCCAGCAGGCGCCCTTCAAGAAGGTAACACGATACACACGCGCTGGCATTCGATTTGTTTGACAGCATCGACCGACTCGTGTCGTTGAGCAGGTCTACTTGCATGGAATGGTGAGGGACGCGCACGGGCGGAAAATGTCCAAGTCGTTGGGCAATGTGATCGACCCCCTGCACGTCATCGAGGGCATCCCACTGGAACAGCTACTCCAGAACCTCAACCACAACCTACTCGACGAAGCCGAACGCAAGAAGTACACCACACACACCCCAAACGAATCTTGGTTGCTGTGAGTGACCAGCAACTGTCTCCTTCCCTGCTTTATAGGGCCACGGCAGGCATCAAGTCGGACTACCCTGCCGGCATCCCCCAGTGCGGCACCGACGCGCTACGCTTCACCCTGGTCAATTACACGCAACAGGTTTACGGCTGCTCCCCCATCCCTCTCGTTCGCTTGTGAGCAGTGCTGATTTATGGGCGTGTTGTGTCGTGCGTGTCGCGTGTTGTGCGTTCGGCCCTGAATGGCACAGACGCGCAACATCAACCTGGACATCAACAAGGTCGTGGCCAACCGCCACTTCTGCAATAAGATGTGGAACGCCACACGGTTCGTGCTTAGTTATGCCGAAAACACCCCCGTCGCCCAGCCCGAACCCGATGGTGCGTCTCCCGCTGACCGCACTTACTGGTACTGCCTATTCATTTATGCTTTTTCTTATGTTACTATACTAGATCTGGCCAGCAAATGGATCCTCAGCCGCCTCAGCCAGGTCGTCGCCAAGTGCAACCAGGTAGCTATGCTCTTGCTTGTGTTTGTCGTGTGTTGTATGTGTGTGCTAACTGTGGTTCTCCCGATCAGGGCATGAGCGATTCCGAGTTCCACGTAGCGACGTCGTCGCTGTACGACTTCTTCCTCAACGAGTTCTGCGATGTCTACCTCGAGTATGCCAAGCTCTACATCTCTGGCGAGGTACTGCACTGCGCGTGCTTCATGTGTGGGGGGGGGGGTATTCAGTTCACTGACGACGGAAGCTTCTTCTCCTTCCTTGCCCTGATCACTACAGCCCCGGCCCAGGCAGGCGCAGATCAAGAACGTGCTGAACACGTGCCTCGAGAGCTACTTCCGTCTCCTCCATCCGTTCATGCCCTACGTGTCCGAGGAGCTCTGGCAGCGCTTGCCCACGAGCCACGGCCAAGAGGTTCGCAATTCTTCATTGAATATTCAAGTCATTTTATTTTATTTCATGTATATTCGTCCATTATTTAATTATTTAATTATTTTTATTTATTTTTCTTGCTTGTACAGAAAGAGGATTGTTTGATGCACGCCGCCTATCCGCTGGCCGCGAACCAAGTTGCCGCCTGGCGCAACGAGGAAGCCTACGAGAAGCCGATGGAGGTACGACACAGTTTCCCTTCCATCTTTTTTGGCTCAAACAACATTTCCTCACATCTACTTTCACCACTCGCAGGAGGTGCTGCGAGTGCTTCACGCCGTGCGATCGCTGCGCGACGGACACGGCGCGACCCCGCTCAAGTACTCAGTGTCCATTCACACCACCGACGCATCGCTCTACGAACTTCTCAGGTTGGACTTCCGCCACGCTCGCGTCCGTCTTGGTGTCGCAAACTCACCGTGTGCGCTGTTGGTCATGTCGTCGTGCCGTGTGTCGTGTGTAGCAACGAGGCTTCTGTGATTCGCCACTTGGCCCGGGCCAGCCGCATTGACGTCCAACACAATGCCGCCGAGCCGGAGGGCTGCGGTGTGCGCGTGCTGGACAGCCGCACACAGATCTTCCTGCCGCTGCTCCACCTCGGCGGCGGCGACCAGCAGCAGACCACCACGAGCGCAGAGGTGTCGCTGTCGGCCGAGAACGTGGCCAACCTGCAGAAGGAGGTCGAAAAGATGAACAAGCGCAAGAAGAAGCTCGAGAAGGAGATCGAGTGGATCGAGCAGAAGGTAGCCGGCCCGTACTACCTCGACAAGGTGCCCCTCGACGTGCGCAACCAGGACAAGTACGGCACCGAGCATTATTTATTACTTATTATTTATTATTTATTACATATTATTTGTTATTTGTTATTTGTGAGTCCTTCTCACTGCTTGCGCGGTAAAACAATTCTAGGGAGTCCAAGGCCGAGGCAGAGAAGCAGCTGAAGGACGTGGAGCGCAGCATCCGTTCCGTGTCGGACTTCATGCACAAGTACCAGGCGCTGTAACGCCGCTTTGCTTTCCGGTTCATTTCTAATTTATTTGCTGCGCCAAGGTATGATGGACGCGTTCGTTGGTCACTTAGTGCTTGTAACCGTCGTCCTTGTCGCAGTGCTTCTTGGACGTGGTGGTCTCCTTGGGGCACTCCTTGGTCGTGGTGCAGTGCTTCCTGGTCGACGTGGTCTCCTTGGGGCACTCCGCCGTGGTGGTCGACGTGGTGCAGTGCTTCTTGGTCGTGGTGGTCTCCTTGGGACACTCCGCCGTCGTGGTGGTGCACTTCTTGGTCGTGGTGGTCTCTTTGGGGCACTCAGCAGTGGTAGTTGTGGTGGTGTGCTTCTTGGTCGTGGTGGTCGACGTGTGGTGGGGCTTCTTCTTGTGGCACACCTTGACGCACTTCCAGTAGCACTTGCCCTCCTCATGCTCGTCATCCTCCTTGTCGTCGCAATCATCATCATGGCCCTTGTTGTCCCAGTCCCAGTCCCAGTCGTGGTCCTTCTTGTCGTCGTTCTTGTTGCCGCTGTGGTCTTCGCCTGTCCAATCACAGATCAGCCTGTCAGTTGATTTGGTTGATAAGGTTGCATTGGAACTGGTAACTAGAAACTTACCTTCATGAGCGAGAGTGAGGGCAAGCAAGCCCAGACAGACCAAGGCGAAGAGGATCCCGTTAAGCTTCATTGTGATGCTGTGGTAGCTGTAGTATTGGTTGTGTGCTGTTCAGTTGCGATGGAGGAGACGAAGTAGTGGGGAGGCCAGTTTTATAGCTCCAGCTGACCCTTCCAATTGGTGGGGTGAAGAGATAAAGACCTCTAGCGGATTGGAGTCAGCCCGAACTGTAACATGTGGTGCTTTGTTTCACTGTAGCACCGCCACCACACCAAATTGCACCATGGTGCCGGCGCTAACGTGGCGGTGAGCTAATGTGCAATCAAGGTGATCGGCCCAGCGGGTGAGCTAGTGTGGAATCGAGGTGATGTCAAACAAATAAGCGATGAATTGAAAACGTTGTTGGCTACACCCAGGACAGACCGTGCTGATAACGGTGTGGGTGGCGTTCACTTCTTCTTTTTCTTCTTGTTCTTGTCGGCGGCCTCCTTGGCGGCAGCGAGGGCGGCCTTCTTCTCCGACTCCTCCCTCTTCTTCACGGCCGCGGCGACGTTGGCCATGTACTCTCGCTTGAAGCGCACCCACTCTTCCTCCTCCTCCACAGCCTCGACCTCGGCTTCGGCCGCTTGGCGCACTGGAGGATCGGCCCTCAGCACCTCTGGCACATAGATTGAGGGAAGAAGACGATGCTGATCAGACAAGGGATCAAAGTTGAAGAAGAAGAAGAAGACGAGGAACATACCAAATCTCTCCACGTTGACAGGCTCGAACTTGATCAGGTGGTTGATCTGTTGTGGACAAAGAAAGAAAGGTAGAGTAAGCACAGCAGCGGTGGTACAGGGTGGAGTGGTCGGAGGCACAGGCGGGTACCGAGCAGAGCACGCCACGGATGGGTCCAATGTCGCGCTGGTAGGAGACCGGCTGGCGGGCGCTGAGGCCCAGCCTGCGCAGGGACGCGCGCACGTGGGCGGGCTCGTCGGTGGGCGGACGCACGAGGGTCAGCTCCAGCCACGGCCCGAGCTCGGGCAGCGGCTCCGGCTGGAGTTGGATCTGGGGCAGCTTGTCGGTCTTGTACAGGCCCCGTCGCTGGTCTCGCTGCAGTACGGTGCCCAGCACAACTGCCAAATCACAGCCACCAAGTCAGAATTAATTGGAAAAGATGAGAGGGGAGGAGCTTAAGATATCGTACGTCGTGAAGATGCTGTGGAAGTGAGAGGCATCACGCGAGAAGGGGCTCGCATCTGCAAAGTTGCATAAAGAATTGATAAATTGGGGGGAATTGATTTAAAGACCGAAATGCCTGGATGAAGCCGCCACATCCTGCGGCGGCACGCAGGTCGTGGATAAAGAGGAGTTGGCGGGCGGAGGGTGCGTACCAGGCAGGACGCGCCCACAACGGCCTGTCGCTGCATCTTCCGGTGAGTTGATTTGATTTCTGGGCTCTCTTGAGAGAAAATCTTTTTCTTATTAGTTTCAACAAGGAGCCAAAGAGATGAGAGGCAGGATCGGAGGTCGTGCCGGCTTCGTGCACGGCAAAGAACCACTTCCGGAGAAGGTGGATAAGGTGCGGCAGTTCATCATCTCGCGATCCACGGCCATCTCGCTGCTGCGCACCCGGCACCGCCTGCAGTCCGAAAGATTGGTCAATCCTGGACAGCCTTTACAGGTGCTCACGCCTCTTCCTGCAACCAACAACTTTTGATTTGATTTGATGTGGCTTACCCTCAAGAGGCAATTTGCCATCATCGATCCGGCAGACCGCGCCCCTGGTGGCTTCGGCGCCGGTTGACTTTCACAAGCGGCAGCTGAACTTCACGTTTGATCCGACGGCTCCGCAACCCCGACCTGCCTGGAGGCAAGGCAGCGCACTCTTGCTTTATCTCTGCTCTATGATGACCACGCTCACACCATGGCTGATTGTTGCTTCGTCCTTGCAGTGGCCATGCGCTGTCGATGAGCGTGCTGTTGCAGGCCATGAAGGAGAACATCTCCTACGAGGTCTTCATTTCTCAACACGGCTCTGTACGTGCTACGACACACGACTGCACGCCACGCCACGCCACACGACACGCCACGACACGCCACGACACGCACTAACATTACAACGATCTTTGGGGGCGAGCAGACGCAAAAGCTTGCCTACAACCCTCTCCGCTTTTCGGCAGAGGACGGGTCGGTGTTCATGCTGAGTGAGGCCTCGGAGACCGCCGACAGAGAGCAGAGCCAACTCGACACCGCCAACACAGAGCCCGATGAGGGCTCGCCTGAGCACGACTCTGGCGGCGAGCCGACGTCTGCCGACGACGAAGCGCGCCAGCGACACATCAGGGAGGGTAGGGTCCTCGAGGAGTACGGCAAGGAAAACGAGTGCATTGGGTCCCTCTTGTACATGTCCAACTTGAAGGTACGCATGTGGCAATATAGTTTTTATCGATATATATATATATATATATATGATTTGTTGTGCGACATATTCGACTTACACTGTGGTTCGTTGGACTGTATAGATGCACCGGACCAAGGGCTATGCCACCACGACCGACTTTTCCAAGGAGTTCGCCCGTGCCGCTGGCGTGAAAGAAGGCCACGTCACGCTCGACCTCTTCCTCGGTCTCGGGTATGTGCAACTCGTCTCGTTCACACCGGCCCGCCCCAAAAGAGCATATGGTGTTGCCATAAACATGAAACTTGCTTTTGAGTAACACACAACACGCGGCACACAGTTATGTGTCACAGGAGGCCCTCAACCTTGGCGCCGAGCGTGTTGTGGCATTCGAGGTACCTACTCCGACCTATACAAACTACGGCCCTCACCTCTTTAGCGCCCGCTTACGTAACAACTCACGTTGACGGCCTTCACTTCGACGCTCAGAAATACACGGCGGTCCAGAACCTCGTGCGACGCAACCCGTGGAGCATGAACATTGACGATCCGTCGCTGGCCCACCGCTTCAAGCTGCAGACGCTCGACGTGCAGCGGGAGAAATCGCTGCCGCTCTTCCGGTTCTTTGCCGACTACCAGCGCAAGGGCATCCTGCCCTCGCTGTTTAACAGCGTCATCATCGATCCGCCCAAGAAGAAGGTGATGCTCTACATCTACTCCAAGTATTTCCTCGAGAACCTTGCAGGTACAATCGTGACGCTTCTTGTGCGTGTGGTGCCACGACCAACGATCGGTGCTGATGTTGGTGTTATCATGGACTGCAGAGTGGACGAAGAAGGGCGGCGTGGTGGCGGCCTACATGCCGCCGGGCGGGCTCTCGCCCAAGTTCTCACAGTGCCGAGACGAGCTCGTGCAGACGTTCGAGGACACCCGCAAGTTTGAATTCATCGACTGTTGGGATCAGGAAAAGATGATCTGGCGGTTCCGACGGCGATGAACAAGGAGTGATGATTGATTGCTTCATTGTAAGTGGCACGCTGCGGGTCGTGTTCGAGGAATAGCCGTGTGTGCCTACCAGCGTCAGTGCCAAGGTCCTTGTGGTGCTGCGGCAGAAGACCGGTCGACAAATTTCCCGGAACACCGCCCACCACCGCGCCGGCGAGCAACACACACATCATCGTTGAATTGATTCATCACACACAAGAGAGACACACAAATCAATGGACGCCTACAGAGATCCCTGCCCTTCCCGTATCGTCACAGACTGCGGCAGCGCGTTCGCCATGGGCGCCATCGGCGGCAGCCTGTGGCATGGTGTCATCATGGGCTGGCCCCAAGCGCCGCGAGTACGTGGCCCATTCTCGGCACACAACCGTTTTTCACATCCACCATCACCGGCCATCTTTGACGCTCACGCTCGCATCTGCCCGGCATCTCTGATCCGATGGCGCATTTGAGATTTCGAGGAATCACTAAGATTTTGGTCTCCATCTTCAGGGGATGCGCATGTCCTCCGCCATTACCGCTCTCAAAACGAAGGCGCCGAGCCTGGGCGGCAGCTTCGCTGTGTGGGGCGGCCTGTACTCCAGCTTCGATTGCACATTCGCCTATCTGCGAGGAAAGGAAGACTTCAAGAACTCCATCATGTCGGGTGCTGCCACCGGTGCAGTCCTCGCTGCGCGAAGTACGTCAATCACCCCAGCGCCTCACGAATTGCGTGATGTGTAGGGAGATGCATATTTTATTAACATTTCCACTTCATCTCCTATAACAGCGGGATGGAAGGGATCTCTAAAGAGCGGTGTGGTGGGAGGTGGTCTGCTGGCGTTGATCGAGGGTATTGTCTTCGTAATCTCGCGACAAAGCCCAGCCCAGCAGCAAGATTTCGGCTACGCGCCGCCACCCCCGCCGCTCGAGGATGTGCTCGATGTGGAGGAGAAGGGCGGTTTCTTCTCCAGCCTCACCAACCTCTTCTCGAAGAAGGAGGAATCGAAACCCTTCGAGATGGAAGAGGAGATGACGATGGACGATTTCGGTCAGGAGACGAAGGAGGACGATTTTGGCGATCTCTTCCAGCCACCGCCCGCCACCTCCTGGGGCGACGACAGCTGGAACACAGAAGAGAAGGAACACTCCTAAGCTCTCTCCTCTTCTACTACTTCTTCACTTTACTACTACTAAAACTCCCACTCCACATCACCTTCTTCGTCTTCTTCATCACCTCTCAGCTGATCGTAAGGCTGCCTTGGCAGGCTTGCCCTCGTACTTGCGTTGATGCTCGGCCTTCATGCGGACATAGTCCGGGTCGGCCTTGACCACGTCGAGCCGCTGGCGGAACGCCTCGGCGCTCTGGGCCTTGACCGGGTCGTGGTCCAGCGGCAGCACCTCCTTGGTGCGCGTCTTGATCGTGTGTCGCCGATTGCGTTCGTCCTTGTACACCGAGTTGGCCATCACCTCCTCCTTCTCCTTCTCCGTCATCGTGTCGCCTGTGCACCACCAGTGAGCGTGCGTTGTGTCTTCGCGTGTGCGGTTGGGAGACTGGTACCTGCCTTGTCCTGGGAGGAGTACTTGCGTCCGCTGCGGTGGTTGGCATAGCGGCGGGAGCGGGTGAAGCCCATCTGCAGAAACTTCCTGCTCATGTCCATCCCTGTACCCTCCACGCTAAGTCACCGCACAACCCACTCACTGCCCACACTTGGCGTACCGACAAAGTCGTGCTGCTGCTTGTAGTCATGGTAGAGCGCGAGGATGGCGTCGGCGCTCTCGGCCGCGATGTCCGGCGTGCGGAAGCGCCAGTGGGGCAGGATCTCGGACTTGTAGGGCTCCACCGACAGCACGCCCTGCTCGCCGCGGCCCACCCTGTACAGCTCCGGGTGAGCCCGCATGTCGAGTGATTTGAAGTCGAGCGTGTAGTCGAACCCAGCCGCCGATGTGGATCCCTTCTTGGCCACCTTCTTCTTCGGCTCCTCTTCGCCATCGTGGTTGTGTTCGGGTGGCGACTGGCTGGCGTGGCTGGACTGCTTCCTCTTCTTCATCATGATGGTGGGCAGGCGCGGAAACTGAAGAGCTCGGCCCTGACACAGTCTGCGCATTAATGTGTTTGGCTTGAACTCAACACCAAGCCGAGGCGGGTCATGATGACGCCACGATCAAGCCCAGCCCAAACCTTGGGGGCTTCCTTCCGGCTAACCGCCTCCTGGGATCGTACCAGGTTTCCGCCGGATTTGCCCCCAATTTCTAGAGTCCTTGCTGACGTCTGCTGGAAGGCCTGGAGTCCATTGAACAAGACTGCAGAGTAGTTCTCTACATAGAGCGATGACTGACAAAGAGGCAAAGGAGAGGAGCAAGCCGCTGCCGATGCGGTACGCGGACAATAGGCGCGTGCTGGACCGGCCCGACCACCTGAGCGGCATCAGGCTTACCGGAGACGACCTCACCGACACCCTCATGGAAGAAGAGCGCGAGGAGCCGCACTTCCACACCACCCTCCTCTCAGGTTCTCCGTTCGCTGTGTGTGTGCCACATGTCCGCGTTGGTGACCGAACGCGCAGTTGAGCTGACCCGTGTGTGTCACAGACCGAAAGACAGACTTGCCAGACACGGGCATCGGGTCAGGCCATCACAAGTATCATAACGTGCCGGCGACTGACATCGACCACTACATCCGCCACCCCACTGAGGACTCCAACAAGGAGCATCTGGAGGTAAGCGACGTCCTTGCTTCAGCTCTCCTCTAACTCTGTGCTGGAGTACTGACTGATCAGGTTATTTGCCGCACAGGTGGTGAGGGACGCCACCACTGGGGCGCCGCGGCTTATGCGTAAGCCACTTAACGCTGAAGACTGACTAACACGCATGTTGCCTGTTGTTCCAATGGACACAAGAACATTCTCGCTGATATTGGATGGCCTGAGACCTCGCAGCTCATCATCGGCACCGTGTGGTAGCCTCGCGCTCTTAGTCGAACAAGCCAAATCCACCATTGGGATCGTCGTCCAGGTCTGTCTGGTCGGTCAAGGCGACGGGACTGGAGCTTTCCAGGGTGGCGAACTTCTTGGGCTTGCCCCTGACCAGCGTCACCTGTGCAGGGGAAAGGGGTTAATATAACTATTTAAATAAATAAATAAAACCAAATGTGGGGTACCTGGTCACCGTGGTGGTAGAGGCTGACCGCCAGATAGAGGCGTTTACTGACCGGCAGGGATGTATACGCGGGTCCTGTGGGCGGGTGGGTGAGGTGCAACGCAGAACGAAGCGTTGAGCCAAGCTTGCGCGTACCATGGTTCCGGCCATTGCAGGAGAACGACAGTACACCCGTTTCCGGGTTCAGGTGTACTCCTACAACACACGAACGTAACGTGAGAATTCTAGCGCACCGCAAGACATGCGAGTATGACCCACATGGCCGGCAGTAGTGTACCAACAGTGTCACCCGTGGCAAAGGAAGTGCCGTAGTTGGCGGTAACGCCGTTGTGGACTTTGCCATACCCACCGGCGGACCCATGCGACCAAGTACCCGAGCCGACGCCCTGTGGGATTCCATTCATTAGTCAATAAAATGCTCAACCAACGCGGAGTAACGCGGAATGGAGAGCGCGCGTGTGTGGCTGTATTGCATACCAGATAGTTGCCCGAAGAGGCGGCGTAGTCCATCCAGTGCTCCTCCGCCACTCCTACACCGGACGCCCATTAGCATTTGCACACGAGCACGCGCTCTCGCACAACCGCACACGCACCGATGAAAATCCAGTTGCTGGTATTGCGGTCAATATGAACGTAGATCGACGTGAGGTGGTCGCTAAAGGGGACGTCGGCCACCACAGACGTCCTGCACCACGGTGTCACACGAACGTGAAAGACCCCCGCCAGGGTGAGAAATCTCAACGTGGAAGGGACGAATGGCTGAAGGTTCGCACCAAACAGACGACGACCCGGAATGGGAGGCGGTGAGCAGGTTGTTGGTAATGGCAAGATGTTGCGACTTCTTGATGGCATTCCACTTGACCGTACCTGTGCGTCGTGCGCGTCGAATGTGAGTAAGAAGAACGGTCGATTGCAAGTACGCAAAAAGAGTCCGCGTACCGCTGCGAGGCGAGCAGCGAAGCTCGTAGTGCGGCAGGTGCGAGGTGAAGACGAATGTCGGTTTTTTCGCCGTAGAGATCTTTGTCGCGTAGTTCAGACCGAGACTCTCCTCCCCGTCCACATGCGACTTGCGGCTCAAGATGTTCTGCGCAAAAACACAACGCACCCGATCAGACGCGCACACGACACACATGGCACATGGCACATGGCACGACACGCACCTGGTTGTACAGCTGACTGTAGAAACTGTATCGATAGGCCTCGAAGAGCAGTTCACCGGTGAGCTTGAGACCCGCGACCAGTGGGTTGCTCTCGACGTCCTCGACCAGCCGTTGGCTTTGGATGAACGGGAAGCGCACGAAGAGCAGCAGCTGCTCCAACAGGGCCGCCTCGTCGAGTCCCTAGTAGCGGAGCAAGAGGTTACGCGCATTCCACACATTTTTTTTCAAGTTCAGCTTCTAGTACTGGTGCCCGTGGCGCACAGGCAGCGCGGCGTGGTACACACCTGAGTTTCTCTTTGGAATTTGACGTAGGCGACCACGGCATCGAAGATCTCATCCTCGGCCGCCGCCACCTTCTCGCTCTTGATCAGCTCGATGAACGTCGACAGCGGCAGAGTGTTCAGCTTGCCCTGCACCGCCAGTGGCCGTTTAATGACACCGCACACGCGCGCAAGGCCCGCACACACACCGCACGCACGCACATGCCGTACCGATTCACACAGAGCCGAGAAGTTGCGGGCCAGGTCCTCAGCACACAGCTTCTCGAGCTCATGGCACTTGTAGGTCTGCGCCAGGCGGAGCAGATGGCCCACACCCTCATGGTCTTCCTCGCCCTCGTGGCCCTCGTCCGCATCGTCCACTTGCATGTCGTCGTTATCGTCGACTTTGCCGAAAGGGTTCTCCTCCTCGCTCCTTTCCTTTCCCTTATCGGAGGCCGCGACGATCTTCTTGTTCTTGTTCTTCTTCTGCCGCTGCTGCCGCTGCTGCTTGGCGGACTCCAGGTGGCGCTGGAAGAGATAGACGCCGCACTTTTCCTTCAGCGCGTCCACCCCGTAGCGATGCGCGGCGATCAATAACTGCAGCCAGGAAAGGAGAGAGAGAAAGAGAGAAAGCAACAAACACTCATATCAGAACATGTCGGTTTGTATGTCGTGTGTGTTGTGTGTGCTGTGTGCGACTGGTACGTTGTGCACTCGATCGGAGGCGATGGAGGCTTGGCCAGTGTACAAGTAGGCAAGGATGGTATGGAAAGCCGCTTCATCCGCTTCGTCGTCGAGCTTCAGTTCCTTCGCTCCCGCCTCGCCTGTTCCCCACCCCAATGGCTAAGCACCACCACGTACCACGTACCACGCGACAATCAATCGATTGGCAGGGAAGAGTACCTTGAGAGGCCAGGGCGGCAGCCAGCACTGGTGAACCGCTGGCCAACACGATCTTGTGCGCTGCGGGAAAGAGCCACGTCAGCAAAACTACCATTACTATTGCTGCTAATCCCGAGAGAGTTCTTGTACCAGGAATGCGCGAGCCAGGAAGAACGAGCACGACATCACTCAGCTCCTTGGTCGCAAACAGTTGCGAAATGGCCACCTGGGTGCACGAGTGGTTGGACGGCAGCAACAGGCACAGGCATCACCACAGCCACACACACACGCAGACACTCGCGGGGGAGGGGGCAGGTACTTGCATGTGCGAACCAAACGGGGCGGGCTTGAATACCACTGCCTGCTCT
>CACVKS010000515.1:0-16478 GCA_902749335.1 Acanthamoeba triangularis
GCTGAACGTACCTGCTGCTCGTCGCGTGGATAGAACGGGAGGAGTGTCGATACGTGGTACATGATTCGTTGGTTCCTGAACTCGGTGTAGACCGACTCGACGCCCGTGGTGTCCGCTGCGCGTCGCCATGCAAGCAGCAGTAGTCGCGGGTCAGTGCCACCGACACTCGCAGCGACACACGACACACGACACACGCCGACGGATGAAGCGCGCTTTGTGCGCACCTTTGACGTCGAGGCCGCCGGTGTAGCCCTTGAAGCCCTTGAGGGTGATCTTCTCGCCCATGAGTGCCAGGAACGTCTCGAACTCGGGCGACGCGTCAGTAGCCACTGCACCACGTACCCCGCCACATCAGCCCATCATATCGGCGTAAGTGCTGTGTGTGGCGTGGGCGTGGGCGTACGATTGGAGAACATYTGGTTTTCGTTCTGGCCKTTCTTGACGTAGAGCACGCCGAACTTGTAGTCGGTGGAGAAGAACTTCTTCTCGAGGTAGAGGAGGTCTTCGCGTATGTCGAGGTCCTTGAGCTTCTTGAACTTGACGTCGTTGAACGACGCCGCCTCGCCSGTCAGGTAGCCCTGCGACCCGAGGGCCGTCTTCAGGGCCTTGAGCTTCTCCGCGCTCTTCTCSGCGCTTCGGATGAACAGCTGCTTCCCTCCCTGCACCCGYCGYYGTCGTYGTCAGAWCTTSAYCGCACACGACACACACGACACACACACGACACACACGACACACAGCGGCACTAGACCTTCTTGCTTTGGATGAGCACGCGGTAGAGGGAAAGGAGGCCGCCCGCCGGTTTGCCTCCCGTGGCCTTCTCGCCGAGTCGTCGCAGGATGCCGCTGGGACCAGAGTGGCTGGCGGTAGGCACGCCCGAGTCGGAGGTGGTGAAGAGCGAGGAGTCGGCGGTACTGCAGTTCTGCGCCTCGCCCTCCGCCTCGCCCGCCGTCACAGGCTGCGTGCACACGCACCACCACACCACATACATTCCTAAGATTCCTGCATCGTGTGTCGTGCGGCGTGTGTCATGCGTGTCGTGTGTTTACCTGTTTGTGAATACAAATGATTATGGGACCGAATTCACCATCGACGCCCCACCACGTGGTGTATTCTGTAGCGTGTCGGTGGCGCGGGGGTTCGTCAGCAAGGCCAGGTCAAGCGGCGCACGCAAGTGGTGCGTGGAGTGGTGGCGCGTGGCGTGAGTCGCGTCAGTACCGGATTTGTAAAAATGGGTCTCGTAGAAGGGGACGTAGCCCTCGTCCTCCAGCGCCGAGTGGGCGCCAAAGACCAGGTCCTGCGTCGTGCCCCGCTCCACGTTCCAGCCGTCGATCTTGCCCGCCGTGTTATTGGCCGCCGACCACACCAGCGGCGGCCTGACCACCCGCCCACCAATCCGCACAGCACAATGCGTTAGCGGTGGGCTCTCTGGCGTGGCATCCGGGTGGTTAAATTGGGGTGGGCGGGGCGTACAGGTGGGCGGGGAAGTCCTGCAGGCTTTTGGCCGAGGGCTCGCTCCACTCCTGCAGGATGCCCCGGTGCACCAGACTGTCATAGCTCGGCCTGTTCGCAGTTTGAAAAGAGAAATGGCGTTCTCAGTGACTGAGGCGATTCGGACCTAAAACCACGCGCACGGGCACGCGCGAGGTGGTGGTGGAAGGGAAGGGAAGGCCGGGTGCATACCGGTGCGCGAGGACTTGGTCGACGTGGACCGAGAGGCGTTTGTTGCGCTCCCGGCGCTCCTTGCCGCCCAGCTGGAGGTCCTCCATCTCCTTGTACCGCATGTGCACCGTCTTCAGGTGCACGTCCTCCGACCCCGGCTCCACTGCGGTGTGTGTGTGGTGTGTGTGGGAAGGTGAGTGCGATGCGTGCGATGCGTGCGGTGGCGCGTGAGGTGGCGAGGAAAGGCTCGTACAGRAGGAGATGTCGGTGCTGTTGGTGCGCCGATGGCGTCCCTCGTCYAGRGAAGGCCTGAACGAGATGCCCGGATCGCTMTCGCCCTCTGTTACCGAAGAAGGGGGAAAACAGAAGAAGAAGGTCAATGCACTGCTGGCGGGCCTGAAATAGGGCGCGGGCGGTGGGAGTGTGATGGGTACGAGGGAGCGCGCGTTTGTCGCGCGTGTCCTTGTGGAAGAACCGCGGCGTCTTGAGCAGGCCCTTCGCCCCGGCGGCCAGCGTGTGACTCCGCTTCCGTTCCTCGCCTGCACCCCACCCACTCGCCACATCAGCTCACCTTCCCGACTTACGCGTGCGATCGCGCGTGTGTGCGGTGATGCGTGTGCGGTCGTGCGTGTGCGGCATGGAACGCACTGGTATGGATCGACTCCTCAGCGGAGTCGTCCGAGTCGGAGTCAAAGTCATCGCCCAGCGCGTCGGCGTCGGGGTCCAGTTCGCCCTCGCCACCTTCCTCAGCGCCACCGCCGCCGCCGCCTGCCGACGCAGCTCCGCCGCCGCGCGGGGAGGAGACCAGGATGCGATAGCGCCGGCGCTGGGTGCGGTCCATGCGGTTGCCGTTGGCCTCGCTGATGATCGTGTTGCGCTTGCCCGACGACGATGACGGCGAGGCGCCCGCCAGCTGCGTCGCGATGTTGTCCGCCGTCGACGACTTCTTGATCACCAGCGAATTGTTGCGCCGCTGCAGGCTGCCCCACTTTCGCCGCTGGCCGCCGCCGCCACCACCGCCTGCGACGCTCGTCTCCCCTTCCCTGCCCTCCGCGCCTCCCTCGGCCGGCTGCCCGTCCAGCTCGTCCGCGTCGTCGCCCGCATCACCGCCATCGCCCAGGCCCGCCGCCGTTGTCGYCACSGCCGCATCGGAGGCCGAGCGCTCGATCGAATCTGCGCCGCCGGCGGCGGCGTCGTGCTTGAGGAGCTTGGTGGACGACGACGAGAAGGAGAGGAACGAGCCACCGGCCGTGCTGCCCTTGCGCCGCATCACGCTGCTGCCCGACTTGTGCGTYCCCGGCGAGCCCGGCGCCTGCTGCTGCTGCTGGGGGTGGGGGTGCTGGTCGGCCTCGCGCGGCACCAGGGCCGCCGCRGCCGTGGCCTTGGCGTCGCCCATGGAGCGGCTCCGCTTGTGGCGGCTGCTGCYGCCCCGCTTCTTCTCTTTGGCGGCGGTGGTGGTGGTGAGGTCGTCGGCGTCGCCGGGCGAGGCGGCGGTGAYGTCGTCGCTGGCGAGGGAGAGGGTGTGCTTGACCTTGTTAAGCATCGAGCGCGGGGTGAAGGCCGACTTGGATGAAGAGGAGGAAGATGAGGAGGAGGGAGAAGCGTTGGTGGAGGAGGGAGTTGATGAAGAAGATGAAGAAGATGAGGAAGCTCCCGGGAGGTTGAGTTTGAAGACGACCCCGCCGCCTCCCGCGCTGGCGCCGCCGCTCGAGCGCAGGGCGCTGCGCCCACTCCCCCCTCGGGGCGACTTGGTGCCCGCGAGGTCCGCCTGGTCCCCCTGCTGCTGCTGCTGCTGGGGCGGGGGCGCGTCGTCGAATTTGATGCGCGGGGCGGCCTCGCCCGCCGCGGCGGCGGCAGAGGCCTTCTCTCTTTCCTTGCGGAAACTCATCTTCGCTTTTTCTTCCTTCTCTTTGATGATATAAGGGAGAAGAAGAACTCTCTCTCTCTCTCTTCTCCTTTTTGATTTTGATTTCAAGAAAGAGCTCCAATCTCTTCCCCTCCCTTGTTGCTCTCGTGTCTCCAAACGACCGTTGATTGTGCTCCAAATTAATTATTCATTTAAGGTGTCGCGTGACCTCAGCGCCTCTTAAGGTGGCGCGACCGGAAAGGCGAGTAATCTTTTGTTTTCGAATTGCAGCGATCTCCCATCAAATCAATTAGACAGCATGAACTTCCTCCGCAGGACCCCCCTCTCTGGCGTGCGCTCGTTCGCTCTCCGCGGCCACGGCCCCAGCCACGGACCCGATGGCTTCCAGCTCGGCCAGGCTGTCGGCACCACGCTCCCCTTCTCCACGGCCCAGACCGCCAAGCCCTTCAGGGTGGGTCTCTCCACTTGGGGCTACTTCGTTGCCGGCATCGGTCTCCCCATCTGGGCCGTGTGGTTCTCCGCCAACAAGGAGGCTAAGTAATTACAAGTTCGCTCAAGCTTCGCCGCACTCGCAAAATGACGACGGACCTACCGAATCCACCGCCGCCAATGCTCCGACGATTTTGTAGGCACGTTGTAGTAATGCGCAAAGTAAATATTGGCTCCCATTCCCTTGCCCCCCCCCAAATTAGCCGCAACTAGCATGGTCGAGAACATAGTACAGGCGGGGGATTTATTCTTCAGTGGTGTGGGTGATCGGCCGGCCTGAGTTCGAGGGCTGGCGGCACCCGGCCGAACGCTTCGTCACTTCGCGATTTGACCTGGCGCGTGTGTGAGCGAATCGCGGCGAGGGAGTGGAGTGGCAGATGATAAGGTGAGAGGGTACCTCGGAGGTGCGGTCGGTGTAGTGCGTGTGGAGGAGGTGGTGCGCCTCAGCCGAGTTGGGCTCTCCGCGGAGGAAGGTCTTGTAGAGCTCCTGCACCGCCGGGTTCTCGTGCGATCGTCGCAGCTGCTTTCGCTCGTCGATCGCTGTATCGCGGCGTGTGGCCGTGTGAGCAAGTTGTTGTAGAGCCTCAACAACATCGACAACAAGAAGTTGTGGGCAACTACGTACAGTAGATGGCGTCGATGCGCTTCCTGATGACGTCGGGATCGACGGCCGACGTCTTGGGCTCGCCGCCACCGCCGACGCAGCCGCCGGGGCAGGCCATGACCTCGATCAGGTCGAACGACTTGTCGCCGCGCAGCACGGCCTCGACCACCTCGCGCACCTTCTTGGTGCCGTGCACCACCGCCACCCGCACCTCGCGGTCGCCGATCATCACCGACGCCTTGCGGACCGCCGAGTAGCCGCGCACGGCCGTGAGCTCAACCTTGGGCAGCGGCTTGCCGGTCATCACCTCGTACGTGGTGCGGAGGGCGGCCTCCATGACGCCGCCGGTCGCGCCGAACAGCGCACCCGCGCCCGTCGTCAGCCCCAGCGGCGTGTCAAACTCCTTGTCCTCCAGCGAAACAAAGGGGATCTGCGACGCGACCGCACACGACACACGACACACGGTGAGTAGGCGTGAGAACGGGAGATTGCTAAGGTGTATGGGCTGTACCCGGTGTCGTTGGATGAGATGGCCCAGCTCCCTGGTGGTGAGCACGTAGTCGGTGTCCTGAACGCGCCTCTTCTCGCCCTTGCTGTCCTCGATCTCCATTGACAGCTGCGGGCGCGCGATCTCGTCCTTCTTCGCCACGCACGGCATGATCGAGACCGTCACCTGCCCCAATGGCACGGTTCACACCGACTCGATTGTGAGCCGCACAGTGGCGAACACCAAGTCGCTTGCGGAGGGGTAGACGCGTACGATTCGGTCGGGATTGACGCCCAGCTTCTGGGCAAAATAGGTCTTGACCAGGGTGCCCATCATGCCCTGGGGCGACTTGCAGGTCGACAGGTGGGGCATGAGCTCCGGATAAGACTTCTCCACCTGAGGTCGCGAGCGAATCAGCCTCACCCGTTTGTGGGAGCAACGAGTGAGAGAGAGGGTGGATGGGGCGCACCAGGTTGACCCAGCCGGGGCAGCAGGAGGTGAACATGGGCAGGTTGTCGTTGCTCTGCAAGCGGCGAATGAACTCGTAGCCCTCCTCCATGATTGTCACGTCGGCGGCAAAGTTTGTGTCGAACACGTAGTCGAATCCCAGCTCCTTGAGCGCTGACACCAGCTTTCCGGTGGACACCGTGCCGGGCGCCATGTTGAACTCCTCCTGCGGGTGGTGTCTGCGCGTTAGGGCCTGACGGCCAGAGTCAAGCAGGCACCGGGCGGGAGGGGTACCGATATGGCGACCCGGACGGCCGGCGCGGTATGGGCGACGTAGATCTTGCCCTCCTTGGCCTTGTGCCGCAGCCCATTCTCGACCTCGTGGCTGTGGGTCTTCTCCACCAGTGCGCCCACCGGGCACACCGCCGTGCACTGTCCGCAGCTGATGCACGCTGCTCACACAATGGTCGTCTGACTTAGGACAACAGCCTCACTTGTGACCTCGTCTTCGACGGTTTCCGCGTACCTGTTTGATTGAGGGGCAGGAAGTTGATGGTGCTGACTTCTTCCTCTGCGCCGCGTCCGATCATGCCCAAGATGTGCTGCGCACGGGAAGTGGTCAGTGGGGTGGCGAAGGAGTTGGGATAGGGCAAGGGTACGAGTCGCGTACCATGCCCTGGACCTGCGAGCAGGCGCGAATGCAGCGCGTGCATAGCACGCATTTGTTCATGTCCCGCACGACCGAGTGCGACGACGCGTCCTTCGTGTGCGAACGGTCGCGGTGGAACTGAGGCAACAGCTCCTCGACCTTGAATTTGTACACCAGGTTCTGGAACTCGCAGCTGCACAACCGCCGCCACCCGTCAGTAAAGCAAGCGACCACCACCAGAAAGCTGTAGTGAGGACAGGGCAGTACTGGCCGTCGGCTTCGCAGGTCATGCAGGCGTTGGGATGTCGGCACCGCAACAACTGCAGGTTGGAGAGCACTGTGTGATTTGTGCGGTTAGCACAGCAAGGGCCACGAGTCTGTGCTAGACGCGACAGGGAGGTACCGTTCTGCGTGAGCGTCTCGCTCTCGGTGATGATGTCCATGCCCTCCTCAACGTGGGTGGCGCAGCCGGCCACCAGCTTGCCCTGGCGATTGGCCAGTTGCACCAGGCACAGCCGGCACTGCCCCACGATCGTCAACATCGGGTGGTAGCACAGCGTCGGCACCTCCACCTGTTTCCACCCGAACCGTTGAAGTAAGCACCAGACAAGAAAGTCAAGAAGAGGAAGGAGAAGAGAGGAACAAGAAAGGAAGAAGCTGGCAAACCTTGAAGAGGCGACAGGCTTCCACGATGCTGAGGCCCTCGGCCACCTGTCGCGGGGTACCGTTGATGGTGATGTTGACCAGCTTCTTCTCCACCTCCTTGCCCAATGGGTCGAAGTCCGGCTTCAGCTGGGTGAGCTGCTTGAGGCGTTCTGCTGCCGAGGCAGCACTGCCTGTTGTGGTGCTCGTGGTAGTGCTCGTGGTAGCCGTCCCGCGCACACGCAGACGAGCGGCACAGCTGGTCGTTGTGCACCCCAGGGAGCGGGCAGCAGCGTTCCACGGCAGGCGGCGCGTCGTCATGTGTTTCTTCATCGTGATGCTCTTCGTGAGAAAGTGGTCGACCGCGTCAGTGCGAAGGCCTACCAGCGAGAGAGCAGCCAATCCGGCTCCGACGGTCCTCAACATTCTGAACACTATCACGTGAGATATCGCTGACTTCTCATTTGTCGACAAATACTCAAAATGCTTCCATGTGCGACTGCTCAGGCGCGAAGGAGCTTGGCGGAGAGGCTGAGCGGGTGCATGTCCTGGGTGAACTTCCGCATCTTCCAGTTCTCGTGCTCGCCGAAGGTGGTGACCCGATCGCGCCCGTTGTAGCGCACGCCGTAGATGGGCTCCATGTGCTCCTCGAAGGTGTGTAGGCACACGAGCTCCGCGTCCTCGGCGCACGACCCGAGGGTGAGCCGCCACAGCTTCATCGTCCCGTCCATGCTCACGCTCAGATGGAAAGCGTCGTTGATCGAACACACCCCGGTCACTTCTCCCTCGTGAGCGTCTCTCGCTTGGAAGCACGAACCAGACATCAAGTCCCAATAGCTGCACGAAGACAGTCAGAGTAAGAAGGGAGATGAGCCATGCGAGTGGAGGGGAGTACCGAAGGGTGCCGTCGTAGCTACCGCTGACAAGCCGAGCGTCACCCAGCTTCGCCAGACACGACACGGGCCTCGTGTGTCCTGTCAGTTGGCTCACGGGCTCTTCACTCTTTCTGCTATCCCAGACTGTGGACGCGCGCGAGGTGGCTGTTACACATCTGCCAGTGCTCGAGGTTGACTCTGCGGGAGCGTACTCTGCACGACTTCGCCGGCAGCAGTGGCGATGCTGTAATCGCCCATAGTCATCAAGTCTCTGACTGGACCGCCACTCGCGCAGAACTGCAATCCCTGCTTGAATTCCCGCGTATCCACGTGCGTAACCGTGCCGTCCAAGCCGCCGCAGAGAACGCCATCGCCCAGAACGGCATTACTCTGCGTGATCTTCGTCGTGGTGATCATGTCTTTTTGCCATCGCATGTAAGCCAAGAGAACACAAGGAGCTGTAGCAAGAGAACTTCTGTACCTTGGAGCTGACGCAGCAGAAGCCCGTTGGGCAAGTCCCACAGGCAGACTGGAGCACAGAGCGATGCGCTCCAGAACTGAGTTCGATGCTTGTCATCATAGAAAAGCGACACCACCGGAGAACTCTGGTATGCCTTCAGGCACTCGCGCGTATTCACATTCCAGAGCTTGATCTGCGTCGTGCCGTCAACGTTCGTGGTCAGGTGACTAGTAGTTGACCGGTGTAACGGCGTGTACGCACCTCTCCCGAAGCTGAGCACGATAGAGCCTTCATCACAGGATCCACGAGCTGTACATCGAGCACGGGGGACGTGTGCCCCGATATGGACCGCACGGTGTACCGGCTTCCCGTTCGGTCCCTTCGCTCGGTTCGCTCCCGCTCCGCCGGGGCGAAGAGTCCAACGAACTGCGCATGGTTCTTCATCATCTGCTCCCTGTCCCGCTCGAGGAACACTGAAAGGTGCGTCTCCTTGAGCGTGGCCGCATGTACAGTGTAGTGCGGCGCAATGGCCTGGCTCGTGCCGGTGGCACAGTTATACGGCATATCGCACCTCACCTGCACACACCAGAGATCAGTATCGCACACTACACATACCGCCACACACACGCACGCGTGTCAGTGCGAAGGTGCGTACCAGGTAGATGCCCCGCTCGATGCAAATGTTCTCGAACTTGTGCGACATGGTCTCCATGGCATTGCTCCAGGCCGTGAGCAGGGGCAGTGGGTACGAGCAGGAGGGCGACGCCACGGAGGGCATCGCGCTGATCACCCGCGGCAGCGGGATCCACGTCGGATTGAGGATTACCACAGGGTCGTGTGACAGCGTCTCCTCGAAGATGTCAGCGTTCTCCACGTCGAAGCAGATCATGATCGCGATGCGCCCGTGCGGCGTCTCGAAGATGCCTACCTCGTTGCCCGGGTCGTGCTGTGCCACACTTACCGTTAGCCACAGGGGACTCGTGCCGGATTAGTGTGGTCATGCACGTACCGCGCCCTCCGTGGTGGGCTTTCGCTTGCGGTAGAGGCCGGCCATCGTCCCGTCGGCCGCAAACAGGACCGACGTCACGTAGCGCTTGCCGCCCTGAACCTCGGTCATCGTGCCCGCCACTAAATAGATGATGAGCAAGTATCCACGCCGTGTCGCTAGAGAGGGAGCTAAGCTAGGGCATACATATGTAGACGTCGTGGGCCTTGGCCACGTCGGCCAGGAGCTGCAAGCTGCTGTTGGTCGCCACGTCGGCCTGGAGGGTGTCCTACGTGAGATAGAGCCACTGCCGCTACTCGCGCAGTCCAGTAAAAGCCATGAGGGCAGGTACGTGTCCACTGGCGCCCAGCCAGTTCTCGGGTAGGATGAGGATGTCGGCCTTGCGGCCCTCCCGCTGGAGCTGTGTGTGGAGGAAAGTGTCCAAACTGGCTGCCGCCTCCTTACCTGCCTTGGGCAGCTGCTGCAGCACCGTCACCTTCACTTTGGACCTCCCGCCAGCTCCTCGCCACCCCTGTGCCCTCTCCGGCAACAGAGCAGCAGCCCTCATGTCTGCCAAGTGTTGCATTGCGTTTCTGAAAACCTTCTCCAACCTGTGAGGGGTCCTAACTGTGCTGTGGTTTCCCTCTTCTCGGCCTGTTCACGAGGTACATCAGCGAACAAGACGAACAGAAAAGAAAATGGAGAAAAAAAGCTATGTCGACAAGAAAATTGTCTAAAAATGAAGCGGTGCTTGCTTGAGTGCGGGGGAGGTCAGGGCATCTTCCTCTTGACGGCCGAGGACTTGGGACGATTCGAATTCGACTTGTCGAAGGAGAAGGTGAGACAGAACGCGAGGGCGATGACGATGAAGAGCCAGATAGCGAGGATCTCGGTGGGCGGGGTGAGGTTGCTGTACTCGAGGAAGAGGGTCTTGAGAATGAAGCCCGCCTCCAGGCCCAGCACGACGACGTTGATGATCCGCCACTGGTACCGCCAGATCCCCATGTCGCTGTTGCGGATGCGCTTCGTCGTGGTGGTGGAGCCCTTCGTCGTCGTTCGRTCCTTGCCGTTGTTGTGGTGCTCGTCGGCRTAGGTCGAGGCCARGTCTTGGTAGAGYTCGGCGTAGAGCCGCAGCTGAAGTCCGAACTGGCAGACACCGTGCCAGATGAAGATGATGTGGGGCACCGGCACCCACATCACGTACTTGAAGGCGAACGGGATCACGAAGCCCACTGTAGYGGTGKCGACCRAGTTCAYGGTGRTGTGTGAGTAACGACATCCAATGCTGGTGATGAAGCTTTGAGYARMGGGRRCRTGTACCGGTGCGCTGGAAGAAGATGATGGCGAGGAAGAAGAGTGGACGCTTGTCGCTGCCGAAGAAGAGGTCGTAGACCTTGGAGAAGAAGGGCGAGGGGAAGAGGCGCAGGCGGGGCTTGGGCGAGGGCTCGTTGACCGGCACGGGCGCGAGCCAGGTGAAGGGCTGGACGTCGGTGACCTGGGTAATCAGGTAGCCCGTGAGGCAGCCCAGGAGGTTGGCACCGAAGATGTCCGCGAGGAAGTGGTCCCACCAGCACTACACCGCGCCCCAACGTTATTGCGTCAGATTGATTGAGAGCACTCAACCCACACACACACACACACACACACACACACACACACAGAGAGAGAGAGAGAGAGAGTCTGAGCTAACATACCTCGCGGAAGTTGGGGAAGATGTGCTGCAGGGAAAGTTCGATGAGCTCATCAAACACGCCAACCGCAAATGCTGATGCGAGAGAAAGAGAGAAAAGGTGAGTCTCACGCATACGCCATCGACAAAGAAGAGGGAAGCGACGTCGTACGCATTGCGAAGCTGCGCATGCAACCCGCCATGAGCATGAACCCGGTGAAGTGCACGAACACGAAGAAGTCGTACAGCGAGTCGTACACCTGCAGCGCCAGCACCGCCCGCCCACCGAGTGAACACACGCTCAAGAGAGAGCCACGTAGTAGAGAGTCCATGTGGTAGTGGGCACCTGGCTGAGGTCGTCGCAGCTGTTGCCATAGTCCTTCTCGGGGAGGGGTCGGCCGAGCTTGGGGTCGAGCACGCTCATCTCCAGGCGGCCCTCGGCGGGCGAGAGGAGGAAGAGATGCAGGATGAAGCCCAATTGGGCGCAGAGCACGGTCACGCCCAGCTTGTTGGTCATGAATTCGAATCCGAGCATGAGCCTGCGGCCTATCCGACCGCGCCACGAGTGCGGGACGAGCAGGGGCACGGGGCTGGTGGCGAGCGACACGGTCTCGGGATGAAAGTAGAGAGAAAGCGATTGATGGATGATGAAGAGCACGATGTTGGAGATGGCGAGGTAGATGTAGAGATTGCAGGGCAGGGCCTCCTTGAAGTGGAAAGCGGCAAAGTTGCTGAGCACGGAGGCGACGAGCATCAGGGCCATGATGCCGAAACTAAGTGTCTTCCATTTTCTCGATTCTCGCCAATTTTGCTTCAAGTGATCGCTCTTCACCTCTCTGGCCTCCCCTCCCGCAGGAGGACTGCTCTTCTTCCTCTTGGTGTCCATCATGTCGCCGACCTTCATCACCTGCATGTACCAGCGGCTTTCGGTCTCCCTCGAAGTGTGCGTAACGTGACACTGAACAACCGCCAGGGAAGTGCCACTTCCCCCCTTTACCTCCGTCCCCTTGACACCAGTCGCACATCTTCAGTTGCCGTTCCGTGGCCACACAACTCCGCTTTCGCGCCCTTTGCTTCTTGCGCGAAATTAACCACTCACTACGACGTTGTGTGCGGGGGTGCGCCGTCCACCACGCTGCGTCTGGCGTCATCCTTGCGCTGTCGCTTCTTCTGTTTGCGCAGTACCTTGCGCGCGGATTCGAGCAGCGCCTTGGCCCGCTGCATGGCGTCGGCGATGGCCGCAAGCTCCTCCCGCAGCTCGCGCGTTCGCTTGGCCCGTTGCTCGTCGTCACCCGCCGCTCCGTCCGCCTGCTCGATCAGTTGTAGTTCTTCGGTGATCTCCTTCTTCCTCTTCCTCAGTTCGCTTATACCCATGGCTGGCTGCGCCACAGGTGCCGCGGGCTGCGGCGTCGTTTCGACACCAACGCATCTTCGCTGATGGTGTTGTTCGGCGTGGGCGTCGGCCTCGTGGCCCTGGCCGCGTTGCCGATGCTCGCGTCCGCGCGAGTCCAGCATTTGGCGCACCCAGTCGGCGATCCTCTTCTCTTCCTTCTGCGTGTCGGGATCGTCGGTCTGTGGGTGTAGGTGCAGCTGGCGCAGGCGCGAATTGTTGCTGTGCTGCACGGCGTCGGCGATCGCTACCAGCTCGTCCAGACTGAGGAAGGTGCGGCACAGGTTGAGATGCGTGAGCGAGCAGTGCGGCTCCTGCAGGAGTCGCAACAGCGCTTCCACGCCTTCGCTATTCTTACCGACCTGCTCTTCACCCTCAGCTTCGGCTTCGGCTTCGGCTTCGGCCTCGTTGTCGGTCTGCGGTTGCGCGTTCTGGTGACTGTCGCGCGAGCCCACATGGTTGGCCAGCGACCTGATTTCATCAGCAGGGACGCCGTCCTTGGATGCCAGCTCATCGTAGGTCAGCTTCCAGCCCAGAATGAGGGTCTCGAGCCTGGATCGCGTATTGGCCTGTGCGATGAACGCGCACCCGGTCAGTAAACGGGACTGCCGTACATAGTGCAGCTAGCTGGTGGGCGTCTTCGTCACCTGAAGCCCGTCAAAGAGGGAGGCGACGCCCCGTGGGGTGAAGCCGTTGTACTTGAGGCACAGGTAGGTCAGGCTCGTGTTTTGCCGCAGTGCGGCGGCCATGCTGGCGGCCCCCTCGTCCCGCAGGTGGCTGATGTCCAACGATAGCCTGGATGATGGCATACGTGCCACAGCGCGGCGTTAGAACGCGATGATAGTCATCAGCGCTACGGTGTGTGCCGGCAGCATACCTGGTGAGTGCGCTGCCATCACGCAGCAGCTGCGCCATTGCCCTGCCGCCCGCCGGACCGAAGTGGTTGCCGCCTAAGAACAAGTGCCTGATCTTCTTGTTGGCCCGCAGCACCTCTTGTCACAAGCGCCGCCCACAAGTGAGCTTCGTGCCGTCAACACAGAGCCAGAGGGAGAAGAAGTAGTGGTGATACCAGCAAACAGCGGGGCGGCCTCGGGTCCGAGCTGGGCGTTGAAGAAATCGAGGGAGGTGAGCCGGGGCGAGCACTCCGCCGCAGCCGCAGCACGAAGGACGGCTTCGGCTCCGGGCAGGGTCAGTGGGTTGCGCTTGAGCCAGAGCTTGGACAGGGTGCCGCCCCTCCCACCCTCACGTAGTGCCTCGGCCAGCGCGTGCGCCCCCTCGGCGCCCATGCCGCAGCCGCCCATGTGCAGGACCTCCGCCACGACTCCCCCGCTGTTGTCGCCTTCACTGCCCTGTTCACCCACCGCTGCCCGCCCCACCAGACGACACAGCAGACTGTGGGTGGCGGCCCGCGGCTCGCCCGCAAAGAGGTCCGGGTTGTCGGGCACGTAGAGCTGCAGTCGGCACGAGCGGCCGCCCCTCGCCCGGGCGAACCCATCGAGCTCATGCTCGAGCCGCTCAGCCGTCAGGCCGCGCTGGCCCCAGTCTTTCTTCACCACCTGCGCCATACAGGAAAAAAAATAAAACATAAAAAAACACATTAAACATGAATAAAGTACCCACATTCCAGGCACATTCCAGGAAGCTTCTTCCTGGAAAATGAAGCACCAACCAACTACAAAAACTGGCCTGCCTGCGAGCTACAACATAACACTCCATGGAGGACCCGGCCAACAACACAAAGCGCAAACGGGACGAAGAGGAGGAGGAGAAGGGGCAGGGTGAAACAAAGAGCGACAACAGGAGGAGGCGAGCAACGGCTTATTCGCAAACCTTCACAATTACGTTTGGGGACCAGGCCGAGAACCATGCGGGGATGCAGATACTCGGCCACAAGGCGGAAGAAGGCTTCACTCTGCAGGACCTGGAGAGGGCCAAGGAGTGGTTCGAAGAGAGGGGGGTCGACGTAGAGCTCCACCACCTCAACGAGGCTCTGCCAGAAGCAGCCCCTAGCGAGGACGGTGATGGCACAAAACCACAGCAACAGCAACACAGAGAGGCCGTCGACGCCTACGTGCTGGTGGCTCGCAAGGGGCTCGAAGCCATCGTGGGTGATCCCGACGCCTTCCACGAGGAGCAGGCTGGGCTCCAGAAAGACTCCAAGGCCAAGATGTATGGCCGCGTGGTGGAGAAGCGTGCGCGGCACAACCTGTGCTTTGCCGAGGAGGCCCAGGCGCCGGACTACAGCAACGGGAAGGGCACCATCGTTGCGTTCGACCGAGTGCCACTTCTGAAGAAGATGCGCGACTCGCTCGTCGCTATCCTGGGCGAGAAGGCCGCTGGGCTCGTCGCCGAGGGCAACTACTACTTCGATCCCAGCCAGTGTGGCATCGGCTTCCACGGCGATGCCGAGCGCTGCAAAGTGGTAGCCGTGCGCACGGGCGTCACCCTTCCTCTGCACTACCAGTGGTTCCTCGAGTCCAAGCCCGTCGGTAAGCGGGTGAAGCTGCTCCTCGGACACGGCGACGTCTACGTCATGTCCGAGAAGGCGGTGGGGACCGACTGGAAGCGACGCCAGGTCTACACCCTCCGCCACGCAGCTGGAGCAAAGAAGTTCCTCACGATCAAAGCCTAAGTAGGGCTCGTCACCAGCAAGCTCTTCTTTAGGCCTCTTCTTCTCCATGCCACTCTGTTAAATAAAGAATGCATTCCCTGCGGAGGTATTATGGTAGCGAGGGACAGGCCGTGGGCTCCTGCTCGGACTCGACGGCGGGATCGCCATTGGCGGCGGCGGCGTTGTCCTGCTTGATCATGGCCTGGAGTCGCTGTTGGAGGTAGCGCTGCTGTTGCTGCTTCTTGACGTAGTCCTCCCGCGTCTTGCGCGCCTCTTCGCGCTCGCGGGCGATGTCGTCGAACGAGGCGTAGGCCACGAAGACGAATCCGCTCGGGTCATCGGATCGGAAGTCGTCCGTCATGTCACCGTCGCCGCAGTAGACCACCTCGCCCAGCTCGTTCCATTCGATCTTCTCCTCGTCCACCACAATCTCGTCCTCCTCGTTCTTCTTTTCCTTCTTCGTCGCGACGGCCACTCGTGATCCCCGCGCTCCATTCGCGGCGAACGACAAGGCGTCGCCAAAGGGAAGCGCCTTCTTGCGCGGGTTTGGCGGGTGGCATCGTGGGCAGATGTAGGTCTTCATCTCCTGTCCCTCCGCCTGAACACACACAGCGCACCAGTGAGACGAGGCTGTCGGTATGATTTTGGGGGGAGGGATGTAGATACCGGTGTCAGTCCGACGCAGCCGCCGTGGAACCACTCGTTGCACTTGTCGCACGCGATCATGAAGCCGTACTCCTCGGACGAGCGACAGATGCAGAAGACGGAACCTTCGTCCTCCCCTTCGGCCGCTCCTCGGCCCTTTCGGTCGCTTCGGCTCCGCTTGTTCGGCGAGACCTCCTTGGGCCTCGTCGGCTCGGCGTCAGCCGGTTCGGCCTTGTGGTGCCGGCCGCCGCCGCTGCTGGGCTTCTTCCGCTTGACTGACCGCTCGGCGGCGGCCAGCTCTTTCACCTTCTCCCACTCGACGTCGCTCTTCTTCTGCACGGCGGCTCCACGCCGTCGCGAAGACCAGTTGTTGATGATCTCGTCGTCTTCGTTGTCGACCAGCCCCAGGTCGATGTACTCCTCGTCGCACGTCGATCTCCGCGACCGTCCGTTCGATTTGCTACTGCTGCTGCTGCTGTCCTTCTTTTTTGTCCCGCCGCTCGCTTCTTCCTTCGACCGTCGTTTTCGCTTCTTGTCGTGCGGCTCGTCCTTCCGCTTGGGCTTGGCTTTGTCGAGCTCCTTCTGTCGCATGATCTGGGCGATCTCGCGGTCCTTCTGGGGAATGAGGTTCATGAAGAAGAGCAGGTGCGCCGTGGGCACCTCGTAGAGCGATGGCTGCAGGGCCATGGGCGACTGCACAGCGGAGGGTGGCGGCGCCAGCGCCGGCAAGTGGTGCTGAGCCTGCGGCGCCAGCGAGATGGAAGCGGTCGCGGGCCGAGACAGCTCCGAGAGCTGCTGCTGCGGGTCCGAGTAGGGCGTCGTCACCGCGGGGTAGAGCGCAGCCAGGCCGGGCGGCGCCTGCGGCATCATGGGACTGACGCCGAAGAGGTTGTACATCAGCATGGCCGCGTTGAGGTTGCTGCTGGTGCTGTTGATGTGGGACTGAGACGGTGGCGGCGGCTGTAGGGAAGCAGCGTGGGAGGGAGGGAGAGGCGGGAG
>CACVKS010000516.1:0-16470 GCA_902749335.1 Acanthamoeba triangularis
CAGCCTGTGGAAGATGGCCTTCGGGCAGCCTGTGGAAGATGGCCTTCGGGCGGTTGTGGCACAAGGAGGTGCAGGAAGAGGAGGAACGGAAGAAGCTGCGGAGGAAGGCGCTCATGGAAAGGGAGTACCAGGCCAAGAAGAAGAAGCTCGAGGAGGACTACGAGCGCAAGCGACGCGAGCTCGAAGAGGAGTACGACAAGAAGCGCAAGAAGCTCGAGTCCAAGAAGAAGGAGGAGAGCTGGAAGCAAGTCTTCGAGCAGCACTACGTCGTTCAGAAGGTTCGTCGCCACCTCCTCCCACGCCTCCGCCACGGACCCACTTGCACTTGCTCATCGATGTGTCGGATGCCCGTGCAGCATTGGAAGTCGGGCAAGGCATGGCTCCAAACGCTCGACGTCAAGCGGACCATCAACTGTCTGCTCTTCGATGACGAGACCGATCTCGTTGTGTGCGGAAACCATTCGGCCGACGGGCAAGGTAAAGCCCACGCGTTTCTCTCTCTGTCTCCTTGTCTCTAGCTCCGTTCCGTTCAGCGACAGTCGTCTGTCTTCTTCCGACTCCTGACCGCTCTGGCCTTCGTGTGTGTGTGTGTGTGCAGGAGGTGAGATCCGATTCTGGAACCTCAAGAAGAGAACCTGTACCAAGACCATCACCGCCCACGACCGGTGGGTGCGAGGCCTTTACTGGGAGAAGGATCGGCTCTTTTCCTGCTCCAACGACAAGACTGTGAAAGGTACTCGCGAGCCTGCCCTTTCACACCTCTTTTGTGACCCGGAAGATTGACGGCGTTTGCTCGTATCCGTCACAGTCTGGAACTTGAACACAGGAGCTTTCCTGAACGTGTACGAGGGCCACGAGAACAACGTGCCCATGGTGCAGGTCTCGCTGGCGGACAATATCATGGTCTCGTGTTCTCGTGACCAGACCGTCAAAATCTGGGTACGCTGGTCGTTTGACTTCGGCTCTGCAGCACCAGTCTGCCCCTATAGATGCTGATTCACCTGCTCTGGGCTACAGGATGTTGGTCTGGGCGATTGCCTGACTACTCTCTCGGGCCATTCGCATGCCGTCAACTGCGTGCAATTCAAGGATAATGTTATCGTATCAGGAGACCGTGGCGGCCACCTGAAGGTACGATCAGCGCCCCCCTTGTTAGATTTCTGCTTCTTGCTCGAGCACGACGGCCGCGAAGTGCATGCGTACTAATACCCGCGGGGCGTCTAGGTGTGGGACTTCCGCGCGGGAACTTGTATAAAGACGCTGTCCACGGGCCTGGATGTAGTTCAATGCGTTGAGTTCGTCGGTGGCCGACCCAACGAGCTGATCGTCGCCGGAGGAAGCTCTCGCAGCGATGAAAAGAAGTATCCGCTTGAGGTATCCTCCCTGCTCACATGAGGTAACGTTACCTTGCCCTAACCCCATTAATGTCGTTCTCAAGATCTGGGACTTGATGCTGGGTTCGGCCGTCACGAGCCTGTATGGCCACACCGGTTTCAACTGGGCCATGCAGTACGACCAACCAAGCGGCAAGCTAGGTACGTTACCTAACGTTGTAACTGTATCGAGACCGATCGCAGACTGTTAACACACTGCGCTGCCTCACAACAGTTACCGGTGGAGCGGATCGATCAATCCGAGTGTGGGACGTCAAGGAGAGCAAATGCGAGGGCGAAGTGTTGGATCGGGCAAAGGGTCGGGCGAGCAATCACGCCGACAGCATCTACACACTCCAATTCTCTTCCAACCGGGTGGTGAGTGGCTCCAAAGACAAGACGCTCAAGGTAACGATCTCTCGCCCCCATAGCCTCAACAAGCTTCACCACGTGCTCACACGTGGTATGGGTGCAGGTGTGGAACTTTGCGAGAGCGGGCAAGGGCCACGAGGAGGATGTGGCGAGCAGGGATGTCGGAGATGAAAGCGAGGACGAGGACAGGGGACGGTACGGGAGCTACACCCACGACTACGTCTTCACGGGGTATCAGATGGAGTAAGCCGACTGCTCGATTGCCACCCAGCGTGCGCGTACCTCAAGGTGTACATAGAAGGTCACGACGAGAAGGAGTAAGGGAGGAACCACCTTGTACAGTACCAGATTGGCGGTAGGATATCCATTCTCTTTTTCTACTTGCACTCTGGTTGTCAACAAACCCTCCTTCCTCCCTTCAAGCAAGTTGATGCCGCTGGAGGGACAGGGTGGAGATGATGCGCGCCGCGCAGTCCTTCCACCGCTCCAGCCCGAAGTAGTGGAGCACCAGGGGGCTCGAGTCGGCCACGGGGCAGTCCTCCTTGCCGCCCCACGCGTTGAAGTCAGGCCGGTCGGTGAAATTGAGCTCGAACGGGGCGAGCCACAGGCCGAGCGCGGCGTCGTCCGCCACCAGCCGAACAAACTTGAGGTCCTGCGGCGGGTGGGCCACGTACTCGACCAGGTCGCGCGACAGCACCACGGCGCTGCCCGAGTGGTAGGGCATGTACTCTGAGTTGTGGGGCAGCTTGGTCTCGGGTTCGGACCCGTCGCGGCCGATCGGCTGGCCCAGCAGGGCGCAGCCCTCGTAGAGCGCGGTCTCGTTCTGGCGGCGGATGAGCTCGGGCAGGAGCCGGTCGAGCCGCGTGAAGGTGTCGTCATCTACCCGAAACAGCATGCGGAAGTCGTAATCGCGCACGAACGTGCGGCAGCTCTCAATCAGCTTGCAGGTCAGATTGAGCCTGCTCTCCCCGCAGTCCACGCGCATGATGTCGCCATAGTCCCGGCTCTCCTCCACCACTGCCGCCTCAGCCGCCTCGCTCAGTCCTCGACCTTCACGAGGGCCACAAGAAGGTTAGTGCGCACAAGCGAACTGCGACCAACATCAACGTGGTGAGGGACGGACCGACGATGAACTTGAGCACGTAGTGGACCCCGTGCTGGAGATCGGTGAGCTGGCGCAAGATAGGGAGGAGCGTGCTGCGCCACAGCATGCGTCGGTCTTGGGACTTGCCAGAGCTGAGAACGCCTACGACGACGGGCACCTTGAGCGGGTGTGGCTCTGTGATGAGGGTGGTCGGGGTTTGGGCTGACGAGTGTAGCACGGGAGTGAATGTCATGTCGGAGAGGAGGACGTGGCTGGCCAGCAGGACGAGGCCACCCATCATCAGCGCCAGCAGCATGTGCATTAGGTGCATGGCAAGTGTGGTGAGGTCGCAACGAGCTGTGTTGGTTGAGGTTGGGTTTGCGTTGGTCTACTGCATAAATGGCTCGCGAGGTGGTTGGCCTTTGCGGCTAAAGGGACCCTGCCTTCTGGTTGGTCGAGGAGATTTAGCAGGGTGACACACAAACATTTTTCTCCCCTCGCAGCGGCAAGCTGGCCCGCACACGGCTTCCTCCATGCTCGCTGGATCTGTATGGGGTGCGTGCAAACCCCTCGATAAGCCAGATTTGTAGGCTCTAAAGATTAATGCCACGCCCCCCCCCTTCAACTCCGCCGAAAAAAAGGCACCTGATCGCCGTTCGGTGTGTGGGTGTCGACACGAATTGCAGTTCGAATGACATGGGGTACGGTGGCCTTTGGTAAGTTCACCGTTCTAAGGAAAGCGCAAACGGAACGACAGCCAGGAAAGAAGAGAAAGAAAGGAGTGGTCGAAGGTAGATTAGAGGTTGACGGAGGAACAGGTGAGTTATTCGTTACTTCCTTCACTCCACCCCTCACCATTCCTCGAAGTCCACCACCCGCAGGGGGCGATCTCGTCGAAGAGATGAACTGCACACGGGATGGAGACGAGGCGGCCAAACAGCAACTACAGAACAGTGGCGGGGGGGTTGCGGTGTCGTTCCACCCGGCCAACAACGGTGCGCCCAGCGAATCGCGGGATCCGGCCAACAACAACAGCGGCACGGATGCGAGTAAGGTGGTGAAGACGGTGAAGAGCTTCCGCGAGCTGAAGGCGCTTTACGAGGCCAAATCGACGGCCGACAAGAAGGAAACTGCCATACCGGCCAAGCCCTCGCCCGTGGTGAAGCGATTCGCCACGCCGGCGGCGGGGGCCATCGGCTCCCCTTCGCTACCCTCGCCATCGCCGACGCGGATCGGTGCCCCAAAGCCGTGGCAGAAGGAGCATCGCTCCCTCTCGCCGTCAACCGATGTCGAGTCCATCTCATCTTCTTTTCCATCCACACCATTATCTTCTTCTTCGTCATCACTCTCGACGTCTGGCGGAGCCTCGCCGCCCCCAGCATGCTCCACCTCTCCCTCCTCCTCGTCATCAGGAACGCACAGCCCCGTCATCATATCTGGCTCGCCAGGATTGCTACCCGGGAACCCGGCCACGCTCCGGCGCAGCAGCTCCACGGAAGCCTCCAAAACGGCGCTCATGAGCCCTGTGGCCAGCCCCAGGCCCGGGACCGGAGCCGACCAGACGCCCCCCGGGCGGCGGTCGTGGGGTCGCAGCAAGACCGCCAATGGGTCCCTCTGCCTCGCCTCGTCAGCCGTGCGTCTCTCCGATGCCATCGACAACATCACGCCGCGCGCCGCGTCGCCCGACGGCGGCGAGCTGGCCTGCAGCAGTGGCGGGGTGGGCGACAGCTGGCTGAAGCGTATTACCGAGGAGAAGGGCGCGCTGGAGCGCGACGACGGGCCGCGATCCGCGCGCGATCTGTCGACCGCCATCGAGAAGGGCAAGGTGGCATCAGTCAAAGAGAAGTTCCTCGTCAAGGGAGTCCTAAACGATACGCCGACGCTCACCCGGTCCAGCACCATCGACCTCCGGCTTCCGATCCACGCGCAGGGGGCGTCCAAGTCGCAGGAGAACCTGGCTGATGACCACAGGCATCGGCAGGGCGCCAGCGGCCGGCGAGGCGGCAGCCGTATCCAACAACCTGCGGGCGGCAGGGACGGCGGAAGCGGCGGCAGCCAGCACGGGCGGAGCAACAGCGACAGCATCAACGCGGCAACAGTCAGGTCCACCATGTTTGCCAGTTCGTCCAACAGCAAGAGCAGCGGCGATGGCAGCAGGGCGGGGGGCGAGCGCAATGCGTCGTCGGCCGACAACGCCGAGCGACTCGTGCGATCGCACGAGGAAGTTGTGACCGGTGACACCGACCCGTCGTCGAGCTGGGCGCTCCAGTGGCAGCGCACCACGCCGCTCAAGGGCCAGGAGACCTCCAACGGCGCCGATTCGACAGCAGCGGAGCCACAACAAGGCGCGAAGAAGGCTGACAAGGAGGAGGACATTGCACCGCCGGGCAGCGGCACTCGCGAGCTGGTTGTCAAGCCGATCGATGACCAGGCGCCCGCTGCCAACAAGGATTCTACACCTCAGGCCGCTCAGTCGGCCGAGTCGGCCGGCAGGGCGGCGGTTCCGCTGGAAGCCTCCGATCCACTTACCAGCGCCTTGAACAGGATCGCCGACGAGGAGTTTGAGCGGGTGGCCGAAGCTCGAGCCGCGCGCAAGAGCGATGCCGATGTGCGCAGCCGGCAGAACTCGCGGTCATCGCGCAGCAGTCTGTCCTCGTCGCCCGCGTCGTCGCCCTCCACCTCCGGCCCTCCGACGCCCGAGATTGAGAGACGCGAGCGGCGGCTGAGCGCCGCGTCCGCCGTCCTGCAAGCCGCGACCGACGAGATGAACGGCGCAGCGGCGGCCGAGACGCAACCTGGCAAGTCTAACGTTGACCCCGACGAGCGGCAGGGCTCCCCTGTACCACGACGCAACAAAATCTCGTCATCAACCGACAGCGCGCCCGACGCGCCATCGTCATCATCGTCATCGAAGCACAAGAAAAGCAAGTCTTCATCGTCATCGGGCTTGAAGCGCGCGTCGACATCAATCACCGCCGAGCGTGAGAGCAGCAGCAGCAGCAAGGAGAAGCGACTGTCCACGGCGCTCGAGCGCGAGAGCAAGGACCGGGAGCGCCGCGCGAAGAGCGAGATCCGCAACCCGAGCTCGCCTGTGACCGGAGCCGTGTTCGCGACGAGCAAGTCCGGCATCGACATCCAGGACAAGGGCGCTTCGTCATCTTCGCGCAGCGCCAACGCCTCCCCGGACCGACGCCGAAGCCGCAAGGAGGATTCAGCCGCCACCGGCTCGTCGTCGCCCCTAGGCCACAAGAGGGAGCGGCCCAAGTCGGACAGGCCCGAGCGGGGCGACTCGAGCCTGCGGAAGGCCCGTGACAGCGGCGAGTCGAGCCCTGTGGACTCGTCCAAGCGCGAGAAGCGTAAGACGGACCACAACAGCTCCAGCAGCGGTGCCCTGCGCGCGGAGGAGGGCAGCCGGCGCGGAGGTAGCGACATACTGGTAGTTACCACCAAGCCCCCGGGCAGCCCCGCGGCGTTGACGAGGCTCAACACGGCCGATGCGACCAAGAAGGACCTTGTACCGGCGAGTTGGTCGCGCACCCCGCGTGGTGAATCATCCGGTGGTGGCGAATCGCACACGCCGCGGAGCTCGAGCAGCGGAAAGAGGTCATCGTCTCGGGACCGATCGCGATCACCACACACGCCGCGCGAATCGGGCGCTCGGGCTAGCAGCCGATCGCCCCGTGCCGGCGAAGCGTCGTCGACGCCGCGCACCCCGCGCTCGCGGCGGGACCGAGACGGCAGGGATTCGCGCGAGGAGGCCGGCGGCGACTCTGTCAACAGGGAGAAAGAGAAGGCTGCCGGCAGGAAGGAGAAGAGTAGCACCGACCGGGACGAGGCCAAGAAGCGAGAGCGAAGGGACAAGGAGCGCGTAGAAGGTCTCGCGAGCGAACCGGATGAAGACAACTACAACGACAGCGGCGATGGGCCGACGATATCAGAGGGTCCCAGGGAGCCGACGGCCAAGGACAGTCCGGCGATGAAGAGGTTCTTTGTGGACTTCATGAACCAGAACAAGCCCAGCCACAAGAACGGAGACGCGGATAAGGGCCACAAGAGCGGTAAAGGTGACCGGCACGCAGGGCGCACGTCCCACAGCAAGGCCTCCCGCAAGGCGCACAAGGCCAGCAAGGACCGGCTGAACGGGCTCGACCTCGAGGTGGGCCGCCGGGGCCTCAGCGACGAAACCACGACAGAAACGGAGGTCACAGCCGTGAGCGAATGTACGGCCCTCACTCCATCGATGACACACAACGCTCATAACGCGCTATTGTTTCATTCACAACAGTTGAGTCGGGGACGGACAAGGGCACCGATACGGAGGCCGAACTGGACATCGAGACCGACACATGCACAGGTGCGGCGCGCGCTCCACACTTGCAGGCCCACGCCCACGCCCACGCCCACCACAGGACGTCAAAACCTAACATGGAAGGGATTTATCGCAGAAACGGAGGAGTTGAGCGATGGCATGAAGCGGTCGCGAGGGCGGGACGCCGAGGTGACCACCCGCCGAAAAGACAGCAACGCAACCAAGGCCGTGTCCGACGAGCAGGACTTCTCCGCGTCGGAGCAGGACGAGGACGAGCTGGCCCTGCTGGGCAAGAGCGACAAGGACGTGCCCACCAAAAAACCCGACACATCGTCAGACAAGAGTGCGGCGAAGACTCTGTCGTCCGAGGTGGCCGCCTCACCTAGCTGCTCGCCCTCGGCCGACCGGAAGCCGTTCGGGCGCGTGAAGGACAACGGGTCGGACATGTCGGCCTCGCCGGCCGCGGCTCTCTTCGGTTCGCCCAGCAAGCAGCGCCGGAAGGAGAACCGCCGTTCCCTCATCTTCGGCAACGCCAAACCCGACGTCGTCGACAGGTACGCACCAACCACCCAGCCCTGGCCGTCGTGTAAAACGCTCTTCGTAGTCGACTGACCCTTGCGTGTGTTGTGTGTGTCGTGTGCAGTCGTAAGCCCAAGACGTCCCAGTCGATCCGCTCGGTCTACAGCGCGTTTCTGTCTCGCGGGAGCTCGTCGAGCGTGGAGGTGCGGAGTCGAGACGCGACGCGCTCGGCCAGCCTGTCCGAACCGGGATCGACCCCGTCGGCCGACACCCTGGGCGCCGTGTCGTCCTTCACCTCCTCCTCGTCGGCCATTCGCACACGACACGGCTCTAGCCACTCCGTCACCACCGCCGAGGTGCTGGCCTTCGAAGAGTTGGAAGACGGGCAGGAGACGGAGACAGACGAGGCGGCGGAGGCGGAGGCGGAAGTGGAAGTTAAGGTGGCTGTTGAAGAAGAGGTGGACAAGGAGAAGGCCAAGGCCAAGGACCGGCTGGCGGCCATTGCCGCGAAGCTGGACAAGGGCAAGCGGCTCAACTTCGAGGAGGCCGTGCTGCTGTTCAACAACAAGCCCACCCGCGCCATGAAGCAGCTCATCGCCAACGGCTTCGTGCGGGTACCCTGACCACCGTCGTGTCATGTCTCTTTGCCCCTATCTAACCGCAGTGCCCCCGTACGCAGTCGGATCCGGAGGACGTTGCGCGATTCCTACACAGCGCCAACAATTCGCTGGACAAGGAGCAGCTGGGCATACTCCTGGCCGAAAAGTACTCTCCTCTTGCACCCCCTCTCCCTGGGTTGGGATAAGTAAGAGCTCACCAGTTCGTTTTGCGGGTGGTGGCCAGCGAGGACATCTTCCCGGCCGTGCTGCAGGCCTTCATTGGGCAGATGGACTTCCACATGTTCGACTTTGACATTGCCTTGCGAAAGGTGCGATCCTCCCCCAGCACCGGCTCTCTTGTCTCCCTGGATAGAGAAGAAGAAGAGGGAATCACTAAATGAGGGTTCGGGTGGCTCGGGTGTTGTGAGCAGCTGCTCTTCACGTTCCGCCTGCCGGGCGAAGCGCAGAAGATCGACCGAATAGTGAAGGTGTGGGCCGCCCACTGGCACGACCACAACCCGGGCATCTTCCCCGACCCAAGTACGTTTTGAACTGCACGCACGCACGCACGCACGCACGCACGCACGCACGCGTGCACTCGCACTCGAAGACTCACGGTTGAGCCTTCCGTTGGCCAGAGTGCGCCTACGTGTTGGCCTACGCGGTGATCATGCTCAACACGGACGCCCACAACGACATGGTGCGCTACAAGATGACCCTCAAGGAGTTCCTCGTCAACGTGGCCCACAACGACGGCGGCGAGCTCATCCCGCAGTCCTTCCTCGAAGACATGTACGCGCCCCTCACACACGCATGCGTTACGTCATCAGCGCCCTTAACTCACGCACCTCGCCCCGCGCAACTGTACAGCTATCCGCGGATCGTGGAGGAGGAGATCAGGATGGAGGACGAGGGCGCGCTGTTCCCGACGGCGAGCAAGAAGGGGTGGCTCCAGGTGCGATCCAAGAAGCCCTTCCAGGTGTGGAAGCGCCGCTGGGTCGTCCTCACCACCGATAAGATCCACATCCTGCGCAAGATCGGCGTATGTCCCTTGCTTTGTCGTGTGTGCGTGTGCGGTAGCACGTGGTTTTTTCTTTCGACTCACGCTGGTGGCGCGTGTGTAGGACAAGCACCCGCTGCAGTCGATCCCGCTCGAGAATCTGCTGATGAACACACCGATCAAGGACCAGGGCAAGAAGTTCCTGCTCTTCCTGTACCACGCCCCGACCCAGGACCGGAGTTTGGACCGAAGCGAGGAGAGCAGCAGCAGCAAGGCCGCGGCCGTCTCGTCCAGCGACAAAGGCGGCTCGCTCAAGGACAAGCGGAAGAAGGAGCAGCAGGAAGGGGAGAAAGGCGGAGCGAAGGGAGGCGGCAAGGGCAGCTCCGACCTCCTCGACCTAAACGACCGAGTGCGTCCCTCCTTTCTGCTCACACATGACCCACGCCGATACACGCACGAGAGGCTCACACGCGGGCCACTGGGCAGGTGGTTACGGTGCTGTGCGCGTTCGAGAGGGAGGTGTTCGATGGCTGGGTGGCGTCCATCACCAAGAACATCGGCATCAAGTCACGGCTGAAGAAGGTCAGCAGCACTCGCTTCTAAAACTATCAGAGTATCTTCCTCGGCGTCAGCGCCCACCACGATGTATCTGTACACATTTGTAAGTGTTGGGTGGTACCCATCATGTACCAGCCATTTTTGACCCATTTACCACCCAAGACCCATCACTCAAGCCATTCTCAGACCACCGTGTGCGGGGTCACATTTCTTATTTTCTCATTTCTCTTCGGGGGTCGTTCGTGCGCGATGGAGTGGTTTGGTTGAGGATGCGGCATCGCCCTTAGGGCCTTTCTCGGCTACCGCGGGCGGAGAGCAGGGGTCCGTCCCTGTTGCTGCTGCTGCTGCTGCTTGAACTGGAACTGGACCTGCTGCTTCCTCTGGCCGACAGCGGTTGCTGCTGCTGCAGCATAGGTGGCATCAAGGTCTGCACGCACACGCACGCGTGGTGCAAGAAAAGAGCTGAGGTCAGACAAACCGTGCACGTGCGTGCGTGGTCGCGTCCTGGTTAGTACCTTGGCGAGTGGGGAATACTGCTCCTCTTCCTCCTCGGTCCACGACCTCTTGATGGAGAACTTGAGCGCACCTTGCAGCTCTGTCAGGTCCCTGATGATGTCGTCCTTGAGCTCGCTCAGCTCCATCCTACACCCAACACGCAACACGCAACCGGTGAGTGTCCGTCCGAGCTTGCGAGTTGGCGAAGAAAGCTGAGGGCATTGTAGTACCGACAGAAGGCCTCGGCTTTGGTCTTGTCCTTGATGACCTGGGCCGACTGGCGGAGCTTCTGGTACTTCTCCTTCTTGTGGCGCGCCACGGGGATGGCGCCCAGGAACATCTCGAGCGACGTCAGGAACTGGTCCTTGGCCGTGCCCACCGCATCCAGCGCCCTACGATGGTTCTCGCTCTCCTACTCATCTCACTTGGTGAGTCCATGTACCGTCGTGTCGTGTGCGCAAGATTGTGGGACGCGTACCATGAGGAATTTGTCGAGGTATTTGGGGAAGTCGGCGAGGTAGACCTCCTCCTTCTTGTCGGCGTCGCCGTCGGGCAGTTTGCGTTGGGGCCTCCTCCGTTCGCGGCTCTGCTCCTCGTCCCGGATCACTATGCTCTTCTCCATCACCGGCAGCAGCACCTCCCGCAGCATGTAGAAGTCCAACTCCACTTTCCTGTGCATCATCAACGATCAGCACTTTGCGCGTGCGCGTGTGCGTGTGCGTTTGCGGGCGTGAGTTTGTATCATTACTTTTTCCTGAGCAGGAGCTCTTCCACCTCCCTCGCCAGCTCCTCGTTCTCCTCGCTCAGCGCTTTGAGCTCCTTCTGCTGTTCGTCGTTTTCCTGTTTGCCGCAGAGCATCGGACACACACACGGGTGGTGTAAGTGGCGGTTCCCATGGCCGAGGGCTGGCGCCAGCAGGTGCGGACCTCGATCGCCTTTTTCATCCTCTGCTTGACCTGCTGCCGTTCGGCGTATTCCTGGCTCTGCTCCACGGTCATGACCTGCACGTACGACGAAGGCACCCGCCCGAAACTCCCTGCGCAATTGTTGAAGGAGGCCGATGAGTTCGTGTGTGTGTGTGTGTGTGTGTGTGTGTGTGTGTGTGTGTGTGTGTGTGTGTGTGTGTGTGTGTGTGGTCTCACCGAGCAGCCGTACCTGACTTGGAYTCACAGTAGGGCCAAGTGGGGTCCTCCACCACWATCCTCATCACCGCGCCCTGCGCAAAGGAGAGCTCGTCGGCCGACTTGGCCTCGTAGTCGTGTTGCGCCCGACAGCACACAGCGCCCATGCCCTTCGYCGTCAATCGCGGRTCRATGTCCTTGCCCTGCAKGSAGGTTGGAAGGTCGCGCCATCATCTCATAAGCTCATTAGGTCCAACAAATAAATAAATAAATATGAGTTAATTTATAAATAAATAAATAATTATAAAAAGGAAAGGCGMTRGCCAACGTACTCTGAACACGTATTCGAATTCCTGGATGAGGACCACCACGATGGAGTTGATCTTTGGCGTGTCGGCCATCGCTGCGATCGGGTCCTGGTCAGCACGCCTGGTAGYAACAGAGGCGTGAGAGGGGTGTGTGTGAGAGAGAGAGAGAGAGAGAGCGGTGCAATGACTGGTCAGTGCCTCCACGATGTGGAAAAAGAGAGAATGTAGAGTGGCTGGGTTGAGCGCGAACCTGAGCAGGGCGGGAGCAAACACCGTGGCGATCACTGAGGGCGCCATCTTGTTCTTGTCGGCATTGGCAGCCACGCGAACAAGGAAGGAGAAGAGATAGCTGTAGACACACACACAAAAGCCAAAGTCGAGAGAGGTGTCAACGAGAGCTGACCATCACCATCACCGTCATCATATCGAAATGTGTCGTACTGGAGAAGCGCCTTGTTGATGGGCGGTAGTCGATTGACGAGATGACGCAAGAAGCGCAGTTGCAGCGCTTTGTCGGTTGTGCCTGCTCCGCGCAAAAGGTGGGTTGTCGTGTCAGCTCCACTCTCAAGATGAGGAGGGCGAAAAATGGCGACGATGGTGTGGTGGTGGTGATGACGAAGCCGCACCTGCGGCGGATATGAAGTGTTCGTAGAGTGGGACGGTCATGAGGGGCTCGGGCAGTTCTCGGAAGTAGTACTTGAGCAAGCCGGTCACCGTGTGCGGGTCCTGCTCCGGCGTGAGGTCCACGTCCTCGCCCTTGTCGAACCGGGCGGCGTATTTGTCCATCAGCACCGCACTCCCCGAGAGCCTGAAGATGCCCTCCACCGCCAATACTGCAAATGGTCGCAGCAGCCAATGAGGGACGTCAGTTCACGTGTGGGGTGTGTGGATGGTTTCAACAGAACAAGTACTTCGTTCGTTGTCGATGTAGTTGATGCACTTGACGATGAGGGCAGGGATCTGTGAGCCATCGGGATTGTGTACAGCGAGCTCCAGCGGCCGCCCGAAAAGCATCTCCGCTCGATCTGAGCGCGCTCGGGAGGTGAGTGCCACACGTACAACGCGAATGGCCTGTGCGCGCATCGCCCGCTACCTTTCTTCATCTTCTTTACAGAGAGATTAGCCGAGGAGGTGGCGGTCAGCAGTGGCGGCGGCGAGGGCATCGGCCCGTTCTTGCTTCCGCTTCGATCCATGATCCTCTGCAGGGCCGCCATCCACTCTTTCCTCTCCTGTTCGACGACAAACGAGAAAGAAAGTGGGCGAGCGGGCGAGTGGGCGAGTGGTTGACTATGTGGTACCATGGCCGATTCGGTCTTGAGGGAGTAGTTCTGCAGCTTCTTGCCATCGACATTCTCGAGCTTGGCGTTGGGCGAGAGGATGAGGTCCCAGGCGTAGGATTTCTTCTTCACCTCCCCCTCCTTCAGCAGATACTGTTGTACATCGATCACATCCGTCGCCTTCCCCTCCTACATTACCGCGTGTAGTCACCATATCACCATACAGTGGTCAATCCACCACTCCACGCCACAAGGTAGTGGAGGCGAGGTGGTTGATTGGTTGGCCCTGTACCGAAGCGTTCTTGTAGTAGAACAGAAGGTCGTTGTCCAGCACGAACCATCGCTTCTCCCATTTGTGTTTGTTGTTGGCGTATATGTGGATGGTGCCTCGCATCGCCGAATTGGGCGCCGCCTGTGCGCACGGCAGGCGGATGAGACAGGGCAGTGTCTGTTAACGCTCTGATGGAAGTGCCAGGCGATGAATGAAAGAAAAAGAAGAAGAAAACGCACGAGTGCTCCGGCTACGTCCTCGCTGGTTGCGGCGGACGGCGAATTGAGCGTTGCCCCCTTGGCTGTCGGGTTGCCCGCACCCCCTACGAGAGACGGTCAGCATGAACGTTGGTGCGCGTGCGGCGGTGCGTGTGCGATAACGTGCGTGTGCGTGTGCGCCGCCAAACAACCGGTACCAGTGGAGGTTGTGTCGCGATGGGTGTTACCGCCGCGGGCGAGAGACAGGGGAGCGCGGTGCTTGAACCAGGGCGTGGGCTTGTCCACGGGGTCGTCGGGCCGTCGCAGGCACAGCACGATGCCCAGACTCAGCTGCTCCTGATCAAAGAGCGGCTGGCCCACGTCCAGTGCTTCAACAGCAGATGAGGGCGACCGGCCGTAGGGTGAGACAAGGTGATGGTGGTCATGACAAATGGGCAGCAACAACGTACGTTGAGGCTCGCCGGACAGGTAGAGAGTGAGTTCGGTGTCGTCTTCTCGATCGAACTTCTTGCGCACGAGGGGCAGCCAGTCACGCAGCGGGACGGTGAAGTCAATCAGGACCGTCTTGGCCTTGTCGTAGCACTTGATCTTCACCACCTGATGCTTCCTGCGCAGTTCTATATCGCACTGTATTGTGTTGAGTGTGTCGCGCCCGCGCGTGTTGTGAGTGCGTTGACTGTGCGCTCACGAAAAAGAAAAAGAAAATAAAATAAAACAAAGAGTGCCCGGCCTAAAGGTGCAGGGCTGGATTGACTGGGGCGGGGGGAAAGGTACCTTGGGCCTCACGCCGTCGGGGAGGGGAAGGTACTCATCGTCGCGGAGCCAACACATCTCCACCGCGCTGGAGGCCGGGGGGCGCGGCGACGATTCATCGCGTGTCGCGGCAGCGGTAGTGGTAGTGTCCTCGGCGGGGTCGTCACCGACCACCCCGGCGAGCACGCGCCGCGGGTGGTGGAGGAAGGCTTCGTAGTCGCTGGGTTCGCCCTTGAATTGGCGGGAGAGCGAGCTGAAGACCTCGTCTTTGATCGCTCGCATCTTCTTCTCCCGCGGCTCCTTTACCACCACGTTGCGCGCGGGGGCCTTGAGGAAGTGAACACGCACCACCAGCGCCATGATGATGTCTAATCCTGGTCTCTCTTTCTCTGTTGTTTGATATGATTGACCGTCGATTGACTCGGTCGGCCTTTCTTTCCAACCAGCTGTAAGAGAAGAGAGAGAAAGAGTCGAAAGAACTGAAGGAAAAGAGAAAGAGAGACGGATCACTGTTGTTGGGGTCGCCCCTTCCTCTATCTTCCGCACCTCCTTTCCCTCTCTTGATTCTTTGTTTTGGGTGTGTTTCTTGACTTTTCGTCGCCCCTTCCGTATTTGGATAATTGCCTTGTTTGGAAGGCCACGGTTGGTTTTGCCAACACTTGAATGAAAATAGCAATAAATAAAATAAATATAAAAGAAAATATTAAAGTTTGAGCAGGCAGGCAACTACCAGAAGAGTGGCGAAGGCTTCATTGACGACAAGACGGAGCTAAGCGAAGGGGACCGCGACCGAAGCGGGAGGTGCGGGTCCGGCGGAGTTGGTGCTCCCGACCTGGTCCCACCAGCCTTGATCTGCCCACGCCCAGTCGAAGGAAAAACTAAGTATCTCGCATCGATCCGGGGTAGGCCTGCAGGAGAGATCAGTACCGTCGAGGAGCGAGGTCAGGTCCGGGTCGCTGAGCGAGGTCCGCGTGAGGCTGTTCATGATCTCCTTCACTGGTGGTCGCAACGCGGTCAACTCCCCGTCTGGCGAACTCCTATTGTGGCAGCAGCGTGGGACGAAGCGTTTAGCTCCGAGAGTGCTCTCGACGAGAGAGAGGGAGGACACTAGACTTGGGACGAACCCTGTGAGTCCGCACAGGGGCAAGATCTGTACAATCTGGCGGATGAACGAGCCCTCCTTGACCACCTGAAGAGAAAGTCAGCGACAAAGAGCGAGCAAAAAGGTGCACGCGTTGAGGCAGGCAGGCCAACGTACGGCGTGTAGGAACGAACGCGGTTTGTCCTTCACCAAAATGGGCTTGAGCGTTTGGATGATGACCGTGTGAAGAATGTCCATGCGAGGATTATCGATCAGCAGCTCCTGCAAAAGCCAAAGCCGAGATTCAGTCACATTGTCGAGGTGACACCCTGGTCGTGTGCCGTGTGATGTCGTACACACACACACACACACACACACACACACACACACACACACACACACACACACACACACACACACACACACACAACATGAAGAGGAGTGGTACCAAGAGAAGAGTAGGGAAGTTCAACGACTTGAGCAGCGTGAAGAATGCCTCGGCGAGTGTGTCGTCCGCTGAGGGTACGGTGAAGTGCAACACCAGCGCACGCATCGACTCGGTGATCTTCAATCGCAGCAAACCAAACGGTCGTTTCCTCTGTAGTGGCTGAACTCGCTGCTTTCCTTCGGTTGACGTTGTGCTAGAGATCTTCGCTTTGCCTCCACCTTCCCTCTCGAGCCTCCGTTGCTCGACCATCGCATCGCTTTCGGCCTGCTTGGCGTCGGTCTCGCGCTTCCAGTCGGGCTTACCTGCCTCCAACGCTCCCTCCGGCCTTAATCGCATCACCAGCGCCGGAAGGCTGTCCCTGAGCACCTCCACGAGGACCTCGTTGAAATGCGAATCCGGCATCTTCCCCTGATCGCTTTCGCTCTTTCCTTCGCTTCTTCGGTCGACTGCCGAGCCGTCATCGGCCTTCCCGTCGACTCGCGGCAGCAGGTCCCCGTGATTCTGCGCTGTGACCTGCACCTTTGATGATGGCGAAGAAGAAGCCGTTGACGAAGCCGCTTCCGGTTCTTGGTTGTTGCTCCCGGCCGCCTCCTCTTCTTCCGTCCTCCTCCTCTTCTCGGCCTCGCCCATTCGGTCGCATACCAACAGCGACGAGAGAAGCGCCAGCCCCTCGCCCACCACCTT
>CACVKS010000517.1:0-18283 GCA_902749335.1 Acanthamoeba triangularis
GCTTCTCCTGACTGCTCCCTCTCCTACCGCAGATGGCGCTCCCACGAGTTAGGAATGTTTGCGGTACGCGCAAGCCATTGCCTGTGGCGCAGTGTGAGAGCCTAGCGCTAACCTCTCCCCACACACACCATGTTCAACAGCCCGCATCAGCAGGAAGTAGCTCGCCGATAAGCAAGAAGGCTCTTGGGGACAAGGTCACTGCTCTGTGGCGTCGCGACACCAAGAAGACAAGCAAGAAGGAGGAGAGAAAGCAACACAGCTGATGTCCTCCACCATACATTTTTCACAGAACAAAACAAGATCTGACGTGTGCTGACGTCAGCAGTTTTGCTCGGTTTTCGTTCTTCCTTTTCAAACTGGTGCGCAAAAAACAAACCATAACATGGAGACGCTGCCGCTTGAGGTCAGCTTTCACATCCTCGCCAGGTTCAGTACTCGCCTCCAATTGAGGGGCTTAAAGACCCCGCGGTTTTTTGGTTCACATTTCAAATCATCATGATTAACTTAAAAAAATAATCAAACGGGCAGCTTGAGCACGCGGCAGGTGTTGGGGTTGCAAATGGTGAGCCGCGACTGGAACGCGCTGGCCATGCACTACCTCGCCCAGGCCAGGGTACACCGCCGCCGTATCTCTTGCCTTCACAAACTTCGGCACTCACTTGTGTCGTTGGTCGTGTGGTCGTTGTGTGTCGTTGGTCGTGTCGTGTCGTGTGTGGTGCGGGCTCAGTCGCTCGAGTTGACGTCGGTGGCGCGGGTGGTGCGAGAGGTCGTGGAGCGCCTCTTGCCCAGCATTCCCAACCTCCGGTCCCTCAACGCGGGCAAGTGCTACAAGCTCACCAGCCCCGACGTCGGCGCCATCCTCAAGTCCTGCCCGCAGCTGCAGGCGCTACACTTTGAGGTGCGCCGCCACACCCAACACTGCCCTGCGCGTGCTATGTCGTGTGCGTGTGCGTGTGCGTGTGCGTGTGCGTGTGCGTGTGCGTGTGCGTGTGTGCGTGTGTGCGTGTGCGTGTGTGCGTGTCGTCGGTGTGTGCGCTGACACCCAAACGCAGGGCTGCCGTATCGCAGACGTCGCCCTGCGCGCGATCATCGCAGCCAACCCTCCGTTGCGCGCCCTCAACGTACATCTCCGTCTTGCGCATTTGCTCCTATTTATCTAATAGGATTTATTTAATTGTTTTATTATTATTTCTCTCAGTTGCGGGACTGTAAGCTGGTGACCGACAGCGGAATGAAGGACCTCTTCGCGCACTTTGCCCACTTGCAGTATCTCAACGTGAGGTGCGGGTCCACTTGTGCTGTGGTTACTCATTCCCTGTGTCTCCGTTCACGCATGGATGGAACAATCAATAATGATGATTGCTGCGGCGGCAGTGGTTGCAAGATCCAGCGGCTGGGCATCGGCGAGACGGAGTCGCAGGACAGCCTGCGTCTGTTGGACATCAGCCGCACCAGCATCCGCGGCGAGGCGCTCCAGGACATCGCCAAGCGCTTTCCTCACCTGTTTCACCTCAATCTCGAGGTTCGCTACTCTCCCGCCTAGTCCATCGTGCGTGTGTCGTGTCGTGTGTGTGTGGTGTCGAGATTCACTTTTCCTGGTCCCGTAGGAGTGCTCGCAGGTAAACGAGGCGTGGCTCAAGGCTTGCTTCTCAACGCCGTGCCCTGCGCTCACTTCGCTCAATCTCTCGTGGAATTCGAGGTATGCGTGGCGTGGCGTGGCGTGGTGATCTCCCTCCCTTCGTTTCTCTCTTTCCTTCCGTCCGTGCTGACGTGGTGAGACGACCGCGGTCGCCCGCCCAGCGTCACCGATGATTGCCTGGACAGCGTGACCAAGCTGACGCCCAACCTGTGCTCCCTCGAGCTCGAAGGCTGCTACGAGATCACCGACCAAGGCACCTCACCACCACCTTCAACATGGGGAGTGGGGGGTCTAATGCGTGGGTCGGTGTGACTGCTCCAGGAGTGGCCAAGGTGGCTATGCACTGCCCCCGGCTGGAGAACCTGCAGCTGGAGCAGTGCTACAAGATCACCGATCACTGCCTCACCCTGCTCGCCGACGCCTGCCCCTCGCTGCGCTTCTTGAAGGTACATACCCTCCACCGCTTACCCTGTCTACTCACTTCTCGGACGGTCGCTTTTGTGGCTCACTATGTCCGTGTGTCGTGCTGTACTCGTGTTGTGTGTGTCGTGTTGTGTGTGTTGCGTGTGTCGTGTCGTGTGTCGTGTGTGTCGCGTGTGTCGTGTCGTGAAGATCCGAGGCTGCAACAAGATCACGGCGGAGGGCCTGGCGGCTTTTGCGTCCCTGCTGCCTCGCTGTCGGGTGCTTCAGGAAAAGGGCCAGCGGAAGGACTACCGCCTCGTCCTGCCCGATGACCCCTTGGCTCCCCTCACCTTCCTCTAAAGCTGGCTCTGCTGTCGGGCTGGCGTTGGGCGGTGAACACCGGAAAATAAGCCCGAAACAGGTCTTTCACCCCATAATTTTGCTATTGGCGGCTGCAAAGCAACGCTTTGTTTGATTGCGATTGGTCCCATAAACACTGCTTTGTCGGGCAACCTGCCAGGTATAAAGCCCAGCCCCAGGCCACACTCCACAAAAGCACCTTCCTGCCAGCCCTACAGCACCACCTTTACCACCACCCTTACCACAATGCCTAAGAAGTTCACTGTCAAGACCCACCACGGCAAGTACCTCTGCTCTGAGCCCTCGCACGCGGTGGTGGGCAACCGCGACTCTGCCGCGGCGTGGGAGCACTGGGAGGTGGTCAAGCTCGGCGGCGGCAAGGTCTACCTCAAGTCGGCCCACGGCAAGTACCTCTCGGCCGAGCCCAACGGCACCGTGGTGGCCAACCGCGACGCGCCCAAGGAGTGGGAGACCTTCCACGTGGAGAAGCTGGGCAACAAGCGGGTGCACTTCAAGACCCACCACGGCAAGTACCTGTGCGTGGAGCCCAGCGGCAAGGTTGTGGCCGACCGCGCGTCGCCCAAGGAGTGGGAGACCTTCGAGTTCCACAAGGTCCACTCGCACTAAGCCCCAACTAACTGCTTATGTTTGTTTGACGAGGCAAACAATAAACTTGTAATGCTGTTGCCCATAGGTCGATCTAATTGTTGCTTGCGCACCCAAATTAAAGGGAAAACTTTGGTACCGATAAAAAAACACCCAAAGGGAATGTACAGCTGTAGAATACCGGAATAGATATTAGTATGAGCAGGAGGAGCAGTTGAGAAGGAGAGAACCAGGCAACAGGCGAAACTGACAAGTGAAGTGAAGCAGGTGCTCATGCAATCGGAAGAAGACGTGAGACATAGGGTTTGTGTCTCTTGGACTGACACCATGCTAATCTTAAGCAAGATCTTGCTACATATTCCCTCATGAGAAAGGAGTGCTGGTGGGAACTGAGTGATCTACGCCACCTGCGGCTGCTCTGGTCGAGGCATGGCCCAGGGTCACTGTGTTGCTATCAGCAATGGAGCGGGCCACCATACCAAACTGGGCTAGCACCCACAAAGAGTCTTCCTTTTTATGTACATAACAATTCCTGTTTTACATCAGGTAACAGCGCTGGGGGTTGCTGCTGCTGTTCTTCTTCTTCTTTTTGGGCTTCTTGCCATTGGCTTCATTGTCGAACTGACAGATCTTGCGCACAGCAGCAAAGAAGCACTCCTGCATGTTCATGTCAGCCTTGGCCGAGGCCTTGAGGAACATGACTGGGCCAGCGCGGCGCCCTCGGCCACAGACACCTGGTGCTGGGACTCCAGGTTGCACTTGTTGCCCACCACCACCATGGCTGGGTGGTTGATGTCCTTGACCCATCGGATTTGTTGAAAGTGGAAAGAGGTGAACAAGACACAGTAGACATGAGGACGTGTACAGTCAAGAGAAAGAGAGAAGAAGTGAATGTGTTTAGGTATTGACCCATACATAAAGGGATAGTTCCTGAGAATGGTAACCCCAACACACCCCCTCAGTTGAGAGAAACTAGACCTTGAGTTGTAGCAGGCAGAGCTGTTCTTGATGCTTGACCCATGGGAGTGATTTGGTGAGAATGTCCACAGGCATGTGTGTGGATGGAGTGTGTTCTAACTGTACTAGTCCCTGTCAAATTGTGTTGCGGACGTGATGCAGCTTGATGTCGTAGTGTTTACATTGGGAGTGAAATGTGGTCTGTTGTTGATTTGCTATGTTGATGGTGCTCCAATTGTTGTTGTGGATGACCATCGGTGTGGAGCTGTCAATGTGCAGACTGGGGAAGAGTTTTTGTGTGAAGAGGGCCTGTTTTGTTGCTTTGGAGATGGAGTGGTACTCTGCTTCAGTGGATGAGAGGGCTACAACGTTTTGTGCCTTCGAGCTCCACATAATTGGACCCCCAGCGAGTGTGAACAGGACGCCAGTGATGGACTTGCGATCTTTGGTGTTGCTGGCCCAGTCCAAGTCACAGTATCCAATGGGGTGCAGATCCACTGGTGTGATGGTGTTGGGTCAAGTGAAGGTAATGGCAAGGCCCCAAGTTCCCTGGAGATAGTGAAGGACCCTCTTGACTGTGTTCCAGTGGCTATGGTTGTAGCAGCCGACAAAGCAGGAGAGATAGCTGACCAGGAACGTGATGTTGGGCTGTGATGTGATGGAGATGTAGAGGAGCTTGCCAATGGCCTGTTGATAGGGGATGGAGGGGTTGACTGACAGTCCCTTCTCGAGGTTGAGGCCTGCTTCCATTGGTGTGGTGGCCAGGTTGCAGCTGGCCATGTTGAACAAGAGGAGAAGATCGTCTATTTGGCCGTGTTGTTGCAGTTGCATCATCCCATTCTCAAGATCATAGTCAATTTCTATTCCAAGAATGGACATCATGATGCCAAGGTCCTTCATTGTGAACTTGTTGGAGAGGACAAGCTTGACCATGGCCATGTCATCTGGGTGAGCAATGATGAGGCAGTTGTCAATGTAAACTGAGATTATTGTGATCCTGTTGTTGACCTGTCTGATGTAGACACATGGATTGCCTGTGGTGGGTGTGAATTTGCTTGAGCGAAGGTGGGCGTCGATCATGCGGTGCCACAGTAGCGGCGCCTGTTTGAGCCCATAGAGGCTCTTGTGAAGCTTGCAGACCCAGTTGGGGTGGTTGGGGTCGATGAATCCCTTGGGCTGGCGGACATAGATGTCCCCATCAACGTGGGCGTGGAGGAACACAGTGGTGACGTCCATCTGATGGATGGCAAGCTTGTGGAGAGTCGTGTAGGCGAGTATCATTTGAAGGGTTTTGAGGCGCACCATGGGGGCGTAGGTCTTGTCGTAGTCCACACCGTGGATTTGTGAGCAGCCCTGAACAACGAACCTGGCCTTCAGGCGATCAACGGCCCCATGGTACGGCCGTGTTTGTGTAGTGCAAGGTGGACAGTTCTGCTCCATTCAGGGAAGGTAGATTGGTCACAAAGGGGGGGGATGGGTAGCCCATTGGGCTGTGTGGTAGACTTAAGCATTAGTGAGTTTGGTGGAACTGTGGGCCCATAACCTGTTGAAAGTGGAAAGAGGTGAACAAGACGCAGTAGACGTGAGGACGTGTATGGTCAAGAGAAAGAGAGAAGAAGTGAATGTATTTAGGTATTGACCCATACATAAAGGGATAGTTCCCAAGAATGGTAACTCCAACAGGATTTGGTCGTAGAAGATGGTCACCTCGTCGAAGGACTTGCGCAAGGTGATGTCATAGACACACACAAAGCCCTGGCCCCAGCGCATGTACTGGTCCCTCATCGCACTAGATATAAAAATAAAATTATAAAAGAAAAGAAAATAATGTATAACAGACCTGAGAACCTCTTACCTGTACTCCTCCTGGCTGGCGGTGTCGAGGATGTTGAGCACGCAGGTCTCGTCGTCAATGGAGGCCTGCTTGCGGAAGTAGTCCTCAATGGTGGGGTAGTACTCCTCCAAACGGTTGAACACAAAGTGGATCGTGAGGGCTGACTTGCCCACCCCACCATGGCCCAACACGACCAGCTTGTACAACATCACCACTCTCGCTTTGGTGAAAAGAAAAGATTGTCATAAAAAAGCCGAAAATTCCTTTTTGCTGTCGTTGTGAAGCGTTGCCATTCGTCACTAAAAATAGCTCACAGCTCATTGGCTGGTCCGTTACACTGTGAAGACCCAAAAGGGATGGAGGAGTGCGTGACGAAGAGCGGGGCGGGGTCGGGGACCTTGACGCGCGGATAGACGACGGGCTCGGCCAGCAGAGCGGCCTGCCCCTCGCGCAGCGCCGTGCCGATGTGCTGCGCCAGCTGCCGCACCAGCTCCACCCGCTCATCGCCCTGCCCCGTGCGAGTGTGTGTGTCGTGTGTCGTGCGTGTGTTGTGTGTTGTGTGTTGTGTGCGATGGGTGCGTGAGGGATTGGACTCACGCAAGCGTTACGGCTGGATGGGGCAACGGACCTGCGGTTGGAGCCCACATTGGTGCAGCTGGGCACGCAGGTAGAACGCGGTGAAGTGGTGCGGGATCCAGTCGTAGGCTGTGACGGTGCTCCACCGCTTCGCCACCCACTCCCTGATCAGCGCCTCCATCCGCCGCACCTCCACCTCGTCTCCCTCCGTGCGCCGTCGCTTCACCCAAGCCGCTCGGTCTCCATCACCGCTCGCTTCCGCCTCTGCGCCGTCGTCATCGTCATCGGCTGGGCTCGGCGCTTTCCGCTTCTTCCCGGGGTGCGACGCCTCCTGCTCGTAAGAAGTCTTCTTTAAGGTGGTCGACGATGACGTCGTCACGCCGCCATCGTCAGCGCAAGCGGCCGACAGGGCCTCAATGACGGCCGTGTTGCCCTTGAGTCCCGCTAGCACCTCGGGCGAGGCCGAGCCCGGGCTGCCGCGGGCCTTTGGGTCGGCGCCCATGCTCAGCAGGCAGTTCACCAGCGCCAGGCTCTTCGCATCCTCCTGAGCTGTCCCATGCACCACCCCGTCACTCACCGTCGTGTCGTGGGTCGTGTCGTGGGTCGTGTCGTGTCGTGTCGTGTCGTGTGCACGAGCGTGCCGTGTGGGGGCGTACCTGCGATCTGGAGGGCGTTCAGCGGGCAGCCGGTGTCGATGTCGAAGCCTTTGGCGACCAGGAGCCAGCCGAACTCGACGGCCAGCGCGGGCATTTTCTCTGCAGCAGTGCGCATCCAGCGCGACGAGAGCAGCCGCCCGCTCCACTTCTTCCGCACCGCGCCCTGCTGGCTCCCGGCCGGATCGTCGGCCGGATCCGGCAGCAGCGCGTCAATGGCCCCGAGATCAATCACCGCCACCTCTGCACGATGGCCATCGTCATCCCTCATGTGCAGTGGTGGCGTGTGCGGTATGTGCGGAATGTGCGGAATGTGCGGTATGTGCGTGCCTTGTTCCATGATGTCGTGCACCAGCTGCCAGCTGTAGTCCACCTCCTCGACCAGCAAGCGCACGGCTTCCGCATGACCCCGGGAAACTGCGTGAACCAGCGCCATTCGCAGCGTTTCTCGCCTGCATCGCACCGTTGGGCGAATCAGAGACCACGACACACGACACACACGCCACACGCGACACACACAGAAATCGACGTACGCGCCGCGGCCGACTTTGTCGTCGTCGTCGTCATCGTCAGTTTCGAAGAGGCCGGGCGGATAGCCCTCGAGCAGAGCCGCCACGGTCTTCGTGTGGCCGCGCGAGGCGGCAAACACCACCGACTGATCCTGGGAGTTGGCGAACGGTTCGTACGCGAGAGCCAACTCATTCTCCAGCAGGTAGCGCACCACTTGCTCCCGTCCCTCTCTTGCCGCCAGCTGTGGATCGTGTCGTGTCGTAACGTGTCGTGTCGTTGGTCGTGTCGTTGGTCGTGTCGTGTCGTGTCGTAACGTGTCGTGTCGTGTCGTGTCGTTGGTCGTGTCGTGTCGTGTCGTGTCGTGTCGTGTGTGTTGGATAACGTCAGCGCCAACAAGCTCGGTGCGTGGAAGGGTGGGCCCAGGTACCTGCATGGCGGTGCCGAGGGTGAGCAGGCCACTCGGCTGTCGCCTTCGGTCGAGCAGCAGCTTGATCAGTTCCACGTTGCCCCAGCAGGCGGCCTGGTAGATCGGCATCGTGAGGTACCACTCGTCGTAGTCGCGCTCACCTCCCCGCGCCTCTCTGGCCTGTATCACTTTCTGTGCGCGTGTTGCATGAGCGGTCGTGCGTGTTGCGTGTTGCGTGTTGCGTTGGCGATGCGCTTGCGCTTGCGGGGGTCAAATCGAGTGCCAACGAACGTACCAAGGCCACTTCCAAGCAGTTGGCCTGGGCCAGGTTCTGGGCGCTCAGGTGCGACAAGGCCTGCGTGACGGCTTCCGGCTTCTCGCGCAGGAGGAGGCGGTCGAGGAGGGCCGGCGCGCCTTCGACGACGGCGAAGAGGATCAGGGGGTGGCTGCCGCCGAGCGCGCTCGTGGACCACCAGCGCTTGGCCTTGGCCAGGTACGCCTGTCGCCAGGCAATATCTACACAGCACGCCAAATCAATGTGTGATATATAACAAAAGGTACAATATGATTTAGTATTGGCTAAAAGCAACATATTAACAATATTATTAAGACTGGTATTTGTTTTTTAAAATAAAATAAAATGTTGAAAAAAAAACGTACGTGGGAAGGGTGGTTGAAGATGAGGGAAGGGTGCGCCCCCGAAGACGGTGTCGTGTCGCTGGCGCCACAGGGTCGGGTCGCACGCCACGCGCCTCCAGCGCCGCGAGACGAGGCCCAGCGCGCTCATGACCTGCACGAGCGCCCTCGGTCCGCTAATCTGCTCGGGTGCCGGCCGCCGGCCCTGCTCTGCCTCGACGAGTACCACGTCATGTGCGTCGTAGGCACACTTGATAATCATGAGCAGCACTTCGTCGGAAAGATGCTGCAAGTACCCTTCCTCCTGCTCCATCCTCTGCTTAATCCAAAATTACTGGAATTGTTTTGGATAAAACTTAACCCAAAAAACATAACAAAATAAAATATCTTCTTTTCACTTTTAACTTTCTCTGTTCAGGCTTGTGTGATGAAGAGGGAGTGGTCGAGCCCGCAGATGGCGCGAAGGACTCGCTTGTCCGCAAGCGCCGTGATCAGGGTGGGCGTCCTGACCGAGGATTCGTTGCCGAGGCCCAGTCGGCCGCTGGCATTGAAGCCCCACCCGTACACTTGGCCCGATTCTGAGCGTGTGCGGCGATGTGAGTCGTGGTGTGTGTTTCGTGAGGTAAGGAGAAGAAGAAGCAAAAGAAGAAGAAGAAGAAGGCAACAGAAGATCACAAATCAGGCGTACCGGTGAGCGCAAGAGAGTGTCCACCACCAGCAGAGACCGAGACGACCCCGACCTCCGGCCCGAGCGTGGAGATGGGTTCCGGCTTCAAGAAATCCTCCGTCGCGCCATGACCCAGCCGACCGTCCTCGCCCCAACCCCAGCTCCACGCCTGTCCGTCCCCTGTGCGTGTGCGACAGTGCGTGTGCGGTGGCGTATGAACATCAGACATTGCACGCAGCTCGTGTGGAGAGGAGGTGCGGCGCACTCGTGAGTGCCAGCATGTGCGCCCCGCCGGCGGCGACTTCCTTGATGTTGTCCAGCGGCACGACGGAGGGCTCGAGGCAGAGGCCCCGTTCTCCGTGGCCCAGCTGACCCGCTTCGCCGTTGCCAAAGGTGAACAGGCGGCCCTCGGCCTCGTTCAGAAGACCCGTGAAGTCCGTTCCGCATATCACACGCGAGATGCCCTCCCCTGAGCACGTACAGTACTCCTAGCGTGAGCGCTGATAGTACTGATGGTGTGTCGTATCGAGGCAAGCTTGGACGAACCTCGGACGACGGTAAGCTCCTTGGGCTTGAGTTCATCTTCGGTGCCGTTGTGGCCCAGCTGACCGTCGATGCCATAGCCCCACGTCCACACCCGACCGTCTTTCGACACGGCCGCGCTGTGATCCAGCCCGCAGGACACGTCAACTGTTGTGTGTGTGTGTGTGTGTTAAGACGGTGAATGTAGGCAAGCTTCCATTGTAGGTCTGAAGTCATGAAGAAGGTCAGGTGATGTGTCGAACCGATGGACTTGTCGCGAAAGAATTCCATGCGAATGGGGAGGTATTGCGCTTCTTTGTTGCCGAGACCCGTCTGGCCGAATTCGCTGTTGCCCCACGTGTAGACCTCGCCATTCTCTATGAGTGACACAACGCCCGGCCGAGTGAGTCCGTGGTCGGTTGAAGCGCACGCCCGCACACGCACGAGAGAGAGAGAGAGAGAGAGAGAGAGAGGCGCGTACTGCTTAGCGCGATGCCGTGCTGCCGGCCTGTCCGAATCTTGACGATGCCCAGGCTCTGGGCAGGCTCACACAAGGTGGGGTAGTAAATGTGCTTGTCTCGTCGCATTGGCTGCAGCGCGAATACGCCGGTGGAGCCCCAGTAGTACAGCTCGTGCCTGGCTGTCGCGGTCCCGGCCAGCCGGAGTGTCAGCCGCAATGTCAGGCCAACGCAGTGCAAGGAGACATCATTGATCCGACGTACTTGTGAGGAGAAAGTTCTGGGTCCACCCAGCGGCAGCGTCGATGTAGGAGGCACCCACGGGCAGCTCCTGGACGGGTACCGGGAGTTGGTAGTCCTCGAGATCGCCCACGCCAAGCTGAGCGTTACGTCCCGTCCCGCAGGTGTACACGCCTTGCCCCGCTGCACATCACAACAGTGCGCCGCCGGCAGAGAGTGTAAGGGAAAAGGCCAAGTGCAGGATGGAGAGATTGGCCTAATGGGCCTGAATTAGGCCGATCTTGTACGTTTGGGGGTGCGCTCGGGCTGGATGGAGTAGCGACGCTTCGCCACAAGCCACATGGACGAAGCTGATGACGTGCACAACTTCGCTTCGGCAGTTGCCGTGCGCCCTGGCACCAGCATTCGCCCGGCCGCTCCATGCTGCGCTACGCGCTTCATCTTCTCGTGTAGAATGAAGAAGAGAAGAAAGGAAACGAAAGGAAATGGCAGGCAACGGAGTTGAGAAAGGAGAGAGAAGCAAGGCGGCAGAATCTCGAACTTGACATACGAGGAGCTATCCGGATAAACAGAAGAAGAAGAAGAATCAAGCACAGACGATGGGCAGACAGAGGCGAAAGAGGCAGCACAAGGACAAGACCACGTCCAAGGTCAAGTCCACCAAGCGCCGAACGAAGGGTACCCTTTTGCGACATACAACTTGCATTTCATTTTTATAATCATTCATCCAATTCGACATCTAATCGAGATCTATCCCCATCTGCCTGATTGCGCGTTCAGATTTGGACCAGGTGTGAGTCTTTGATCTCTTCCCGCCGATAACGGTCATCCCCGCCTGGATTTAATCTCATCTCCCTTTGTTGTTCAGATTTACAGCGAGATTCAGGCGGGCAAGGTGACGACACCGCTTGACCTCGACCTTCCCGGCAGCGGCCAGTTCATCTGCGTCCACTGCGCGTACGTCCTTCCTTGTCTGGACTATGAAGTTTGACTCACAAGTAGTATCCCTGTGCTAACGTGCCCGTCTTCTTCATGGCGCCCTACATTGGCATGTTGCGTGTGCACAGACGGTATTTCATTGATGAGAACTCCATGAAGGACCACTTCAAGACCAAGCTTCACAAGAAGAGGTATTGACTCTCTCCCTACAACCGTCATCAGCTGCAGCCAAAGGGCAAGGTCACAATCGAGTCGGGTGTTCGTCTTTCTCACATGTCTTGATCCGTCACCATCAGGATGAAGAACCTGTCTGTCGAGCCCTACGGTGGCCCTGAGCAAGATGGCCAGATCAAGGTGGACAACGGACCCAAGCTCAACCGAAATCTCGAGGTCAAGGAGGAAGACGACGATCAGGTGTAAAGCAAACTTCAAACAAAGATCTACTCCCTTTCACCCTCTTCCCAACCCTGTCTTTCGTATTTTTCTTTTTTTTCCGCTAATTGTAAAAAGGAAAAGGGGAAAAGAAACTTAATAAATCAAAAAGCCAACGTTCGGAACGTTCGGATTGCCATCTGATCTGTGGGCGAACCTGGAGGCGCCATTGACGAGCCACTGATCCCCCGCCTCCTGCTGAGGTTGCACATAAAATGAGCGAGAAGCCGAACTACATCCTCAAGTATACGCTGCAGGGCCACAAGAAGGCCATCTCCAGCGTCAAATTTTCTACTGATGGCAACTGGCTGGCGAGTGCCTGTACCCCCTCCCACCCCTCATCTCATCTGCTGGCCCTTGCTCGCTAATTCCAAGCTTTTTCTTGATTTTGCGCGTAGCGGCCGACAAAACCATAAAAATCTGGAATGCGCTTGATGGGCGATTCGAACAAACATTGGAGGACAAGAACAAAGTACGCGCCCACGTTGGCCATCACGACATCGCCTGATCTTTTTCTTTCCAAATGTTCATTCTTTTGTTTTAAAACATTACGCAAATCTCATCTGTTCGGCGTAGGGCATATCGGATGTGTCCTGGTCCTCTGACTCGAGGTACCTCTGTTCGGGCTCAGACGACACCACCATCAAGATCTGGGACGTCGGCACGGTACTCTCCCCTTTTGCTTGCCCTACACTACACGCGTGGCCCGCGTCCCTGTCCTGTGGCGGGCTACACCGTGCTCGTTAGCGCTACTCGCGTAGCTCACGCATGATTCCTTTCACACGCACACACGCACTCACGCATCGTCAACAAAACCTTCTTCTTCTTCTTCTCTTCTTCTTCTTCTTCTTCGCGCAGGGCAAGTGTCTGCGAACGCTGGAGGGACACACGAGCTATGTATTTTGTGTAAATTTCAATCCACAGTCGAACCTCATCGTCAGCGGCTCGTTCGATGAGAGCGTGCGGCTATGGGACGTGCGAGAAGGTACGCCCTCCTCGGCCTTTTTTCTTCTGGCCTCTCTGCTCTTTGGGCTTTGATGAAGAACTGTACTTCTTCTTCTTCTTCTTCTGCTACTTCATCCTCATCACATGTTTTTTTTGCTTTATTTCGTTTCGTTTTGCTTTGCTTTGCCGCGTTGCAGGCAAGTGCCTCAAGACTCTGCCGGCGCACTCGGACCCTGTCACGTCGGTACACTTCAACAGAGACGGCACCCTCATCGTGTCGAGCAGCTACGACGGCCTCTGGTACTCACTTCCCCCCTCAAACCCGTGTGCAAGACTTGCCCGCACTGAGAGCCGACACACAACCGCACGCAATTGCGACGATTAGTCGCATTTGGGATACTGCCACGGGCCAGTGCCTGAAGACGCTGATCGACGAGGACAACCCGCCAGTGTACGCGTCTCCTCCTCCCCTGCCACCATCGTCAGTCGCACCCACACCGCGCCACGTGTCGTGTGTGTCTGTGTCGTGTGTGTCGTGTGTGTGTGTGTGCGCGGTGGGTGTGACACACGCGCAGTTCGTTCGTCAAGTTCTCGCCCAACGGAAAGTTCATTCTGGTGGGCACGCTCAACAACACCATCTCGCTGTGGAACTACTCCACGGGCAAGTGCCTCAAGACCTACACGGGGCACGTCAACGAGAAGTACTGCATCTTCTCCAGCTTTTCCGTCACCGGAGGCAAATGGATCGTCTCAGGTGTGTTCGCCGCACGCACCACCGCACACGCACCACCGCACACGCACCACCGCACGACACACGGCACACGCCGCAGTTCACTCACTTGTTGTTCTATCAATGTCTTCGTACGATCGCGGCAGGCTCGGAAGACCACAACATCTACCTGTGGAATCTGCAGACCAAGGAAATCGTACAGAAGTTGGAGGGACACACAGGTAGGCTGGGCACTTGAACACCACATTACACAGAACAACGCGACACCGCGCGCTCACTCCACCCCCCCCCCTCTCTGTGTGTGCGTCGGGCAGATGTGGTGTTGGGAATCGACTGCCATCCGACGCAAAACATCATCGCCTCGGCCGGTCTCGAGAACGACAAGACCGTCAAGCTGTGGAAGCACTGCGACCCCAAGTCCTCGTCCTCTTGATCTCTCCCTCTCCCTCTTTCGTTTTCTCTGGTTTTCTCTTTCTTTTCATTTAATAAATAACTAGGCTCGCCTCCACTACGCACGCGCGTGTGTCATGTGTGCGGCGTGTGCGGCGAAGAGATGCGGTGATCAGAAGACGATCGTCTTCTTGGTGCCCTCCTTGATCTTGACGCGCGTGGCGAGCTCCTTGATCTCGGCGTGGAGCGTGTGCAGCCTGGTCCGCGCCTCCCGCATCCGCTGCTTCGCCTGCGCCGCCATCGCCGGGTCCCTGCAAAAAGGTACCCTTGTGGTAAGAGAGCGCACACGCACCGCACACGCGCACCGCACACGCACGCCGCACGCGCACACGACCAACGACACGCACCTGTCCTTGTTTCGGTGTACGCTCTCCTCGAGCTGTTTGATCTTGGCGCTGACGTCGTCCTTCTCGATGATCTTCTTCTTGAGGCTGTCCTGCAACTCCTGGGCGCTCATCTTCTTGTACCCGTCCTCCCTCTTCGCCTTTTCCCTCTTCTGCCGGTCTTCACCACCACCGCCGCCGCCACCGCCGGTCTTGGCGGTGCCGCCGACCTGCCCGATCTCGTTCAAGAAGCCGAACACGTCCGACGTCTTCTTCTTCGTCGTCTCGCCTTCGTCGTCCCTCGCCGCCGCGGCGGCCTTCTTGTTCCGACTCTTCTTGCCGCCGCGCCGGCGCTTGCGCGGGATCGGGTTGCCGGCCTCGTCGAAGGCCTGCGATCGCCCGTGGGCGTCGCCGTCGTTATTATCGTCGGCCTCGCCGCGCTTGCCTGCCCGCTCGTCGTGGCCCAGGCCGAGCAGCTCCTTCTTGCGCGACGGCGCCTTGAGGCCGATGCCCAGCGGCTTCACTATTCCCTCGCCGCCCCGCCCCAGCCCTTTGCCCTGGTTCCTCCCTCCATTAGTCCGGTACGCCGCCTCACCTGCGTGTGCGGTGGTGCGTGTGCGGTAGTGCGTGCGTGTGCGGTGGTGCGTGTTGTTAGGGCGTACGGGGGTGTAGCCCATCTTGGCGAGCAGTCGGGAGCCGATCCCGCTGGTGTGACTCTCCCACGCGCCCACCACGTAGTCGTGCCCGCCCGTGGCTCGCATCAGGCTGAACCCTTCGAACCCGTCGTCGCTACTCTCGTCATCGTCGTCGTCTTCTTCGCTCTCGCGTCGCCTTCGCTTTCGCGTTCGTGTGTGGTCTTGGCCGTCATCGCCGGCCGTCGCGTGGTGGTTGAGGTGCTTGAGCGTGGCGCCCTGGAGGAGCACGTCCTCGGCCCGCACCTCGTGGGCCAGCCGCGAGTGGAGCAGCGTCACCCGGTACCGCCCGGCCTCGTCGGGCGCCCGCGAGTGGAGCAGGCCCTCGCGCCACACCCGCCGCTGCCGTGGCCCGCCGAAGCCGCCGCCGCCGCCGCCGCCAAAGCTCTCGGTCACTACTACGCGACACGCCAGCCAGCCGGCCTGCTCGCCCTCGACCTCGTCGCCGCCTTCGCTACGCTTCACAGTGGTTAAAGACGAAGATGACGAAGATGATGAAGTGGTAGAAGATGAGGCTGGGGTGAAGGTGGATGATGAGGAAGATGATGATGAACTGTGGAAGGCCTGCTTCTGTCGTTCGGTGTGGAGTGCGAACTCGCGCTCGTGCGTGCGCTCCCATTCGTCGTCGTCACCGCCGAACATGTCGGCCACCCCCTTGTCGCCAGCTCCTCCATCTTCAGCGCCCGCATCGACGATCGGATTGGTGGTTGGTGGTGCATGAAGGAGGGAGGAGAGGGTGAGCAGTTCGGTGAGTTCGGCCTTGGCCCGCAGCAGGTCGGCGTCGGCCGGGTGCGTCAGCAGCGCAGCCTCGACTGCCTCCAGCTGCTCGAGGGCGACCAGCAGCTCCGCCTCCATCTGGAAAATGCTGATCTTTACAATATCTTCGTCTTTCCCATCATTTTCCGCGTCATTTCATTTTCATTTCTTGGAGTCTGATGTGGATCATGTTTTGATGAACAAGAAGATGGTGGTTTGTCGACCTTACTTGCGCCCAGACGAAGAACTGCTGCTGCTGCTGCGTAGTTCCTTTTGGTTGCGCTTCTTGTGGAGCGAGGAGAGCATCTGGACGGTGAGGTCGATGTCGGGCCGGGCCTGGCGGAGCTGCGCGACGGCCGCGTCGGTGGTCTTGTTGCAGCCCATGGTGAGCGCGCGCACCGACGTCGACTGGGCGATGGCGTCCAGCGCCTCGTTCTTGACGAAGCGGCAGCCGAACATGTTGAGGCGYTGGAGCGGCAGCTTGCGGAGAATGCGCAGCAGCGACGCGTGGTCGATGTTGTGGCAGTTGAACAGGTCGAGGTCGGTCAGGAACGGGCAGCCGTCGGCCAGCCGCACGATCTTGTGGATGCACAGGCAGTGCGACAGGTCGAGCGACGTGAGGAAGTGGCAGCCGTCGGCCAGGTGGTCCACGCCGCCGTCGGTCAGGCCGCTGCAGCCCTTGGCCTTGAGGCCCTTCAGGTTGGTGCAGTTGCGGGCCAGAAGGGCAGCGGGAGCGGCGGCGACGACGGGCGCGAGGTCATGGGCGARCTCGAGATCGAGTGCGAGGGCGACGAATAGGGCGAGGCCGAGAGCGACGAYGRCGACGGGTTGTGCTGGTGGTGGAAGAGGAGGTGCTGGGCGGCGGCGGTGGACGACGACGGCGAGTAGGTGGGCGCGCCTGTTGTCGACCCTGTCGCCGACAACGTCGCCAACGTCGACGGAACGAACCACGCGCGTATGGCGGTGTCGGTGATGCGCGAGCACTGGTCGAGATAGAGCGAGCGCAGGCCGGGGAGCGAAGGCAGGAGCCGCCGGACGACGCCGTCGGTGAGCCCCGTGCAGCCGCGCACGTCCAACACCTCGAGGTGCTGGCAATGCGTGATGACGTGGCCCAGCCCGGCCGCGGTCACGCGCTTGCACCGGGAGATGTCGAGGTAGCGCAGCCGCGCGCCGGCGTTGCGCAGCAGCGATTCGAGCCCGGCGTCGGTGATGTACATGTTGCCGGCCAGGGCGAGGCTCTCGAGCTGGATGAACGGCGACGACGACGACGAGGCCGACGAGCCCAGCGCTGTCGACAGTCCGAACACGGTCGAGGAGAGCGACGGCGACGAGATGGACGAGCGCAGCTGCGAGCCGCCGCCGCTGCCGCCCAGAGAGTGGTGGAGCGCGGTCGGCACCGAGGCCGAGCTGCGGAGCGCGCTGCCGCGGATGTGATGGTCGTAGCGACCGGACGACTGCGGGGAGAGGTCGTAGGAGAACACGTTCTCCTCGAATTCGATGTACTCGATCTTGCCCTCGTCCTCGYCGCTCTCTTCGGCGTTGGCCACGACGGGCTGGAAGCCGTCGCTCTTATGCCCGGCGGCGGCCGCGGCGCTCTTTTCCTTTTCGTCTTCGTTCTTTCGCGGAGAGAGGCTGTCGCTCTTCGTTCTTCGGACGCGGTGGCCCAGCTGCCGGAGGGACTCGTCGGAGATCGTGCTCTGGTGGAACTGCTCGGTCTGGTCGTCGGCGTCGCCGACGTTCGGCTTATCCGCATTCCTCGAATTGTGGAGGCTACGGTGGTGCTGGTCCCGACCGACGGCTTGGATGTGCTTCCACGGCTTGAACCGACCGTAGCACAGCCGCAGGTGCCTCAGGTTGAAGCAGTTTGCAAGCGTCGACACCACGTCGTCGTTGATGAATGGAATGTGAGATATGTCCAGGCTCTCCAGCGTCTGATAAATATTTATATTTACACATATAAGTGTGAGACTCCAAGAACGCTGCTGGTTGGTGGATTTTAGTAGGTACGTACCTCAGCGTACGTGGGAATGAAGACGATCAGGGCCTCCTTGGTGAGCCGCGTACAGCCGGCCGCAGCAAAACTGGACAGCTCCGGGCAGCCCTGCGTCGGCCAATCGTCGAGGGGTGAAAAGTGAGGTGAGCACCACATAAAGAAGAAAGAGTGTGGGCGCGCAGGCGCAGAGCTGGTAGTACCGCGGCCAGGTACTCGAGCGAACTGGCGGTGAGCCTCGCGCAATGGCTGATGTCCAGTTCCTGCAACGCGTGGCAATCCTCACTGTCGGCCGCCCCACCAAAAAGTTCAGGAATTTAGGAAATGCTCTCATGTTGAATAGCGAAAGGACACACAACAATAACACGGCTGGCGGTATGTACCTTACGAAGCGCATGGCGGCGTCGGTGATGTTGACGCAGGCCGAGAGATCGAGCGTGACCAGGTTGGTACAGTGCTTCGCCAGATGCCTGATCGCCCTGTCGTCGATCTGCGGACATTTCCTGCAGTCGTGGTCGACACAACGCGTGCCTGGCAGTGAGCGAGGGCGCGGGGGGGGG
>CACVKS010000518.1:0-16413 GCA_902749335.1 Acanthamoeba triangularis
CCCCAAAACCCTTCTTTGTGTTGGTGGTACCCAACATCAAGCGGATACTCCCGACTCGCGGGATCCAAGCACAAAAATTAACAGGCGATGGTTGGTCGGGCGTGTGTTTTTGCTCATGCCCGCCTCTGCCTGGTCGACAAGTTCTTGCTAAACTGCTGTAGATTTTGGTCTGGTGGTGGGCTAACCGCACGCCGCCGCCCCCCTCTTCCACAATCCTCCTCCCCACAACAGACCCTGACTGGGTTCATATCTGGAACTACAAAGCGGTGCGTGCAGCAGTTGTGTTTCTTTCTTCTCTCACTCGTCTGTGCTGTGGCGCCTGGCCTCACACCCCATTTGCCCATGTTCACGCAGGGAACCAAGTACATCTTGCTGAAGGAGAGGGGAGGTGTGGAATGCCTCAACCAGACCGGCACGACCGCGCTGCAGAGGATCGTGTGTCCCACCTACCAGTCCTGCGGTACCTACTGTCAACAGGACTGCATGTCTTACAGCTGCGCCTCCACCTACTCGACGATCACTCGCCGCACGTACGCCTCTCTAGCGTGTGTTCATTCTCTCTGATTTCTTCATGAGCGCTGGCTTGCTTCCTAACACGCGTACACACACAGCTGCTACTACAACGGCGATGGGACTGTGGCGAGAATAGACTTTGAAGAGGGTAAGTTTGAACCACGCTTCCACCACTTGCCACAACATAGCTAACCCTACGTACGACTCGTGGGGGTGTGAACTAACTACTTACGCGCTACGTGGGGGCAGGAAATTACTACTGGTACGACTACAACACCTACTGGAACCGCCAACGATTCACGACGTGGACCTTGTCGAACTACGACCTCACGAAACCGTCGTCCACCTTGTTCGGCCCTGGCTTCCCCTGCGCGCCCAGCGGCATCTCGGATTCCGTATAATAATCTCACCCCCCCCCCTCTCTATCGGACCAATTTTGACGATGAGGTTGCTTGTGGCTTCGCCCGCAATTTACAGTAGAGAATAAAATCAGATCGAACAGCGAATCTGAACGAAGGATGAACACGATCGTGGGAGTTTGCATTCTCTTCCTGTTCATGACATTGAAAGTCGGCCGATTGTGCGAGAGACTACTAAGAGGAGTGTTCTTGGCTGCACACGTCGACGGTGGCTAATCTTCAACGGCGAAGCAGCTTCGCTGGCCTCCGGCTGTCTGGGTTTCCTTGATCTTTTCCCTGGCTGCTCTTCTGCGCGCTGGACTTTGTCGTTGCGAGCCCACCACCGACCTCCACCATAACAAAACAACCCCATGGAGCACGCTGCGACGACGACGACGGGAGGGAACACGGCGGACCAGGTAGCCGATGACGGTGTGTGCGGCTTCACGCCGGCCTCGGTCGGGCTCATGCTGGCGAGCGCCCTGCTGTTCACGGTGGTCTACAATGCGAGCTCGTTCATCTTTTTCCGGGTGAGCGCCACCTACCGCCACCTGCCGGCCAAGCTGCAGCTGCGATGGGACAACCGCGTCGCGTCGACTCTCCACGCTCTCATCATCGTGCCTGGCTGCCTTCACGCCTTCTTCTTCGCCTACGATACTCAGAACCTCACGCCCCACAAAGCCATCCTCGGCTGCAACAGCGGTTCGCCCCCCCCCCCAAACAAATTCGAATCTGATCGCATTTGTACCGATTGGAGTGAAACCGTTTTTTTTTACAAATGCATCAACTTGATGATGCAGAGGCGATGATGTGGGCGTGCGTAAGTGCGGGCTACTTCACGTGGGACTCGCTGACCTACTTGCTCTACGTGGTGGCTCGCCGGACCGATGACGTCGAAGTGGGCGAGTTCGTCCACGCCTTCGTACCACTTCCCCTCTCTTCTTCTCTGTCCTCTTCATCCTCTTCGTTCCTCCTCGTTCTTCCTCTGGTTTGTGGTGTGTGTCGTGTTGCGTCTCGTGTTGTGTCTCGTTGTGTGGCTCTAACCTTTTTGCAATGCGGTGGGCAGGTCTGTTGGCTCGCGTATCTCCTCACCATGGTACGGCCGCGCCCCTCCCTCCTCCCCATCCGGTTGCGCGTCTTGTCGTGTCGTGCGGCAAACCAGGCCAACCACAACAATATCACACATTCACCCCCGCCCTTTCTGCTTCCGTGGCCGCGCTGTACAGAGCCCCTTTGTGCAGTACTACGGCATGTTCTTCCTCGCCTACGAGCTCTCCACGCCCTTTGTCAACTTCCACTGTACGCCTCCCAGTCTACGGCCGTAACTCTACCCCAATCGATTGCTGAACTGTGTGCGGTGGTGTGTGGTGCGTGAATGAATGTCAAGGGTTCATGGACAAGCACATGGTGCCCAACAGCAACCCCATCAAGCTGCTCAACGGCATCCTGCTGGTGGTGTGCTTCTTCCTGGCGCGGATCGCCTTCGGGTTCTACTACTCGTACGCCATCGTGCGCGACCTCTACATCGTGGCGGCCGACAACATCGCTGCCCACGGGCCGTGGTCGCTCAACGTGAGCGCCGTGACCATCTCGCTCATCATCCTCACCATGTGCGTCCTCAACAGCCACTGGTTCTTCCTCATCATCAGCTTCGTTCAGAAGAAGCCCCGGACCGACAAGAAGAAGGAGTAGTGGTGTGGTGCTCGATCGGTGCATTCTTTTTTTTAAACTATCCGAATAAATATTTATTATTATTATTTTTATTATTTTCTTGTATGGTACATCAGTGGTTGACGGACACCTTCGCAAGAGTGTTCTTCGGCCAGTGGCAGAAGCTTCTCTCTTTGAGTGGTTGCACCCACACCCAGGACACCGCTGGATGAAAGTGAAAGGGGCCTATCCCCTTGGCACGGCACGCCGAAGATATGGGCCGCCACAGCACGAGAGTTTATCTGTACACTGCACACGTAACACAGGAAGCAGCACCGTGAGCAAAATGTGGTGGTGGTGGATAGTGTGCATTGGGAAGTCGAGGCCTGACGCACCTTTGCAACGCGAGTCGGCTTACGGGGTCACGGCAGCGGCGGTGGGGGCCACTTCCCCTTCACGGTGCTGCTGGGGGGTGGTGGTGGCCGGTGCACCGCCTTCGGAAGGCACCGAGGGGTCGGGGTCGTTGTCGAAGGAGGGCAGGACCACCCACTCGTCGGCCTGGCGCTCGTCGTGGTTGCCGCCGAGGTCGGCGGTGGCCGTGATGTCCATCTCGCCGGTGAGGGCGAAGGCCACGGTCAGAGCCTGCTGCGACTTGCCGCGCACCAGGGGCACGTAGGCCAGAGCAACCAGTGTGGCCACCACGACCACCACCCCCACCAGCATGGCCCATGTGCGCTTCGTCAACATGTTTTTTTGTTTGTGAAATAGAGACGGGTGGTGTGGCGTTCGGGTCTGGTGGCGAAGTAGTAAAGAGTGGGTATTCGTGGTGGTCGTCTTTTACTTTTGTTCTCCGTGAAGAGAGTGTCGACCAAACCAACGGGGGGGGGGAGAGAAACTCACGGAAACGCAGATTTTACTACGGGCCGATGTAAATGGTCTGAATTGCCCATTGGTGGACCAGGCCAAATGAAAAGGCGATCGCACCTTTTTTTGCGCCGAGTTCCGCCGATTGGAGATTTACGGCCACCGCAACTCGCGCCGCTGGGGGTATTTCTTCCGGTATGGCGGCAGATTTCCAGGGGCTCAAGCAACATTATCCTCTCTTAAAAATTCTTTAATATTACAACATCTTGTGTGACGTCACGATAGCGCAAAGAGCAGCTGTGTACCGGAAGCCGCAGCGATTGAGCCTCAGAGGGCATGATCGTCCTGGAGCTCGCCGTTGAGGTACATGAGGACGTCGTCCATGGTGGGTCGCTTGTGGGGCTTCTGGTGCCAGCACCGCCGCATGACCTCGGCGAACTTGGGCGGACAGTCGGCGGGCACGGCGGGCCGCTTGCCCTGCAGGACGTCCATCGCGACGCTCATCATGTTGCCCTCCTCGTAGGGCATCCGCCTCGTCAGCACCTCCCACATCACCACCCCGAAGCTATACACGTCCGCCTTCTCCGTGTGCCGCCCCCTCGCCGCCTTGTCGCCATCATCGCCTTCGCCATCGTCGTTGTCGTTGTCCGTCTTGGCGAGCGTCGGGTCAAGCACCTCGGGCGCGGTCCACGAGGGGGTGCCGCAGCGGGTCATGGTGCCGTTGTCCTGCTTGGCCGTGGCGAAGCCAAAGTCGCCCACCTTGACGCTCATGTTGTCGTCGACAAGCAGGTTCGATGACTTGATGTCGCGGTGCACGATGCCCTTGGAGTGGAGGAAGGCGATACCCACGGCGGCGTCGCGCAGCATGGCCAGCCGCTTGCGCCACTTGAGTCCGACCGACGTGTTGGAGAGCAGCGCGCGCAGGCTGCCACGCGGCACGAGCTCCATCACCAGCAGCAGGTTGCCGTCGGCCACGGAGAGGCCCATGAGCTTGACGATGCGCGGGTGATCGATGCCCGACAGAATGGCGGCCTCCTTGCGCATCTTGCGCATGCCGTCGTCGTCCAGGCGGCTGTTGAAGAGTCGCTTGACGGCCACCTTGCGCCCGTGGTAGACGCCCTCCATCACCATGCCGAACGTGCCCTCGCCGATGCGCTCGCCGATCTCCACCGTGCGCGTGTTGATGATCCACGGGCACATGTTCGACGAACACACGCCGGCCTCGCGGTCGCGTCGCTCGTCCGCCTGGCTCCGCCGCCGATCCTGCTCGTCGTCGTCGTCGTCGTCACTGTCATCGCTGGAATGGTAATCCTTGTCGTCGTCGTGGATGACGCTGCCGCCGGCGCTCTCCTCTTCGCCCTCGCGCACCATGATGAGGAGCGAGCCGTCCCTGCCGCGCGGGGCGAACACCACGCCGCTGGCGCCCGGCTGGCGGCCAAAGTGCTCGCGGAAGGCCGGCGAGCACACGACGGCCCGGGGCGCGCAGGCGGTATTGAGCCGCAGCACGTCCTCATAGTCCCGCGGCTCGTAGGTGGTCCGCGTGCGGTCTTCGGCGGGCGCCATGCTCAGCCCCGCGCGGAACGCCACACTCACCCGCGAGTGCTCCCCGAGCAGCGGGTGGGCCTCCTCCTGGCCAGTCCTGGCCGCGATGTCGCCCTGCAGGCCCAGCGCAAAGGCCGCCGCCGCCGTGGGCTTGCCGAAGGCCAGCATGAAGGTGCCGCCGCTGTGGAAGCTGGGCTGCGAGAAGACGTGGCCGCCATGGAGCCCGCCGTGGTGCCGCACCAACCGGCCGAACTGGTGAATGGCCCGCTCAGCCCCTCCAGGGTCGCGGCGCCACACGTCGTCGAACCGCGCCAGATCGCACACGACGAAGCACACGTCGCGCCGCGGTACACCGCCACCATCGCCCCTGGCCCCGCCCGCGGCGCTGGCGCCTCCGGTCCGGGCAAAGCCGCCGTATTCGTCGCTCTTCGACGCGGACGACGACGTCGCCGACGACTGAGAGCTCTTGCTGCCGTGGGTGAGGGCGCCTCTGGCGGTCGCGGAGTAGGTGGTGCTGCTGCTGGTGGCGGAACTGCCGTAGGTGCTCGACGAAAAGATGTTGCCGCTGCCGCTGCTGCCGGCGGTGGCGTTGCCGATCTTGACCAGCTCGTTCATGATGTCAAGGAAGACCGGCCGTACGGTGGTGTCGCGGTTCCAGCACATGGCGGCCAGCTCGACATAGAGCCGCTCGGCCTCACTGAGCGAGTCCTGCCGCGGGAGCGCCGGGCGCAGGTCGTCGCGGATGACCGCCACCGCGATCTGCGGCGCGCTGTAGCCGTCGAAGGGCTTCTTGCGCGTGAGCACCTCCCACATGATCACGCCAAAGGCGTAGACGTCGGCCAGCACGAAGTCGGGGTCGGGCAGCTCCTGCAGCAGCTCGGGGGCCATCCACGGCACGCTGCCAGCCACCATGCCGTCCTTCTGGTTGTCGGCGGCCTTGCGGCGGATCGAGTCCTTGAAGACCGTGAGGCCGAAGTCGGCCACCTTGACGTTCCACTTGGCGTCGAGCAGCAGGTTGAGCGACTTGAGGTCGCGGTGCGCGATGCCCGACGAGTGGAGGAAGTGCATGCCCTTGGCCGCCTGGTACATGAGCTTCAGCTTGAGTGGCAGCGGGATCTCGCTCACCAGCTCGTTGTGCAGCAACTGTGATAGTAACGAAAAACGAAAGCGAGAGGTCAGCCAAGCGAACAAGGCGAGGGTTAGGCTGGGCGACCATACGTCGTAGAGCGAGCCGAGTGCCATGAACTCCATGACGATGCACATGAGTGGCGGTTTGGTCGAGGCGGCCATGAACAGCACGGTGTTGGGGTGCCGCAAGCGGCTCATGATGGCGGTCTCCTCCTGGAACGACTTGCGCATGTCGCGCGTGATGTGCTCTGCGCTAATGGTCTTCACAGCCACCTCGGTGCCCTTCCACCGGCCCTTGTGCACCTCGCCATACCCTGTGTATAATTGCGCGTGCACACGACACACACGACATCACGCAAAGTGAGCGACTGCGCCGAGTTGTTGTGTAGTTGTTGGGGAAGACGACTGTACCTCCGCGACCGAGAAGGTCCGTAATCTCGAGCTCCGCGAAGTCGATCATCCACTCCTGCTCCTGCGGCCGCTTGCGCATGGAGGCCAGCACGGCGGTGACGATGATCGCCAGCAGGAGCACGCAGAGGCCGCCGACAGCGGCGCCCACGACGATGCCGGCGATGGCCCCGCCGCCCAGGCCGTCCGAAGAGCCTGACGACGACGACTGCGCGTCGAGGCTGCACAGCGGGCCGGACGCGCCCGCGGCGGTGCACTGGCACGTGCCCATCACGCAGGCGCCGTTGCCGCTGCACAGCTGGCCGTCGGGTGCGACGCAGGTGCGCAGGGTGAGGCTGGTGGCGTTGAGGCGACCCCCGTCGACGTGCGTGAGGGGCTTCTGGCCCAGCGAGGTGATCCAGATGGTGCCGCTGGTTTTGCCGGTGTTCTTGAGGTTGGTCAGGTTGTCGCGAATCATGGTGTAGCCGTCGCCGCCGATGCCGGAGAGCCACGAGAAGGAGACGATGAAGTAGTCGCGGGCCTTGTCGATCGCTTCCCACACGCCGGGCGAGGTCTCGATGTCGATGTGCACCACGCGCCAGCCGACCTGCTCGTGCGGGTTGTAGAGCATGCGCATGCCCGACACCTGCAGGAAGCGGCCGATGCCCTGGTTGATGTTGAGCGTGGTGTTGGTCACCAGCAGGAGCGAGTTCTCCATGGCCGCCCACAGGTAGTCGCCGCGCAGGTTGTAGGTCCGCAGCTCGCTGTTCTGGAACGGCAGGGCAGTGCGCAGCACGCCGAGGGTGACGTTGCCGGCCGGGATCGCCGCGTACATGGAGCCGCCGTTGTACAGTCCCACCTGCGCGCCCGTCGTCTCGCGCAGCACGTCGGTCGACCACGAGCCCAGCGTGCACTCGCCGAACATACAGTTGTTCTCGAAGCCCAGCGGCACCGTGGTCGAGCCCACGATCAGGTCCGATGCGTTGTCGACGACCACCTGCCGCGCGAGAATGTCCTCCTGCATGTCGGGGTCGATGGGCGACGCGTCATCCAGGAGTATGGGCGCCCCGCGCCACTCCTTGATCACGCCCCAGTCGTCGAAGACCAGGTCGAGCCGCCCCAGGAACTTGCCGTTGTTGATGCCCGTGCCGACGACCAGCACCGGCTGCCAGGGCAGCTGGCGGACCGTGGGGTAGGGTCCTGCCGACGGGCTCGAGGCGCCGGTGAGGTTCGTGCCGTAGAGCTCTGACACGACGATGATGACGTCGATGCCGGGCACCTCCTCGAGGATGGCGTCGACCACGTTTGGGCCGCTCACGGAGGCCACGATCTTGTTGACGCCCTGGTTCTGCAGCTGGGCGACCACGCTGCGCAGGGCCGTGAGCTCCTCGGTCGAGTTGATCAGGCCCGGGTTGCCGAACATGTCATTGACCCCGACCGCCATGGTGCCCACGAAGGCCACGCGCGCGTTGGGCGCTCCGCTCCCGTCGGCGTCGATGATGGCGTAGGGGTGGACCTGCGACCCGCCCGCGAGCTCGACGAAGCGCGTGTCGTTGTTGAGGTTGGCGACGTTGGACGACACGAGCTGCGTCGTCGGGGCCARTATGCGAGAGAAGTTGGCGACGGCCGTCACCAGCGACGCAAAGTCGTGCACCTCGAGCTTGACCGCGTCGTAGGCCATGGCCGAGTAGTAGGTGCCGATAATCTCCGACCCGAAGGAGAGGTAGTAGAGCGAGCCCATGAGCGCGTTGCCGGCGTCGACCAGGACCACGTTGGCCCCCTCGTCCCGCACGGCCTTCACCACTCCGCTGCGTCGGGCCAGGCCGCCGAGACACGCCGAGCCGGCCGTGACGGGCTGGTAGTAGGGGGTTGTGTTGGTCGGCTTGCACGGGTTGTTCCCGCTGTCCTGGGGTACCACGGCGCCGTAGTTGTCCTGCGAATGCAGGAGCGTGACGTTGAAGTCCGCGCCGCACGGGCGGAGAAGCAGGGCGAGCAGAGCGATGACGAAGAACACACCCGCGAGACGAGTCGTCGCTGACGCGGGGGAGGTGCAAGACGGGGCCATAACGTGGTGTCTTGCTTGGGGTGGCCAGAGGAGAACGGGTGTGGTGTGGAGGTTGGAGGGAAAGGAAACAAACGACGGCAACCGGCTCGTGGCTGTGTATCAACGGCGCTGTCCGCCCTCGGGCCCAACCCCTCCCCGACCACACCATGATCACGGTGCGATTGCAGCTGGCCGCGGCCAGCTATTCCCGCTCACCATCACCCCTGGCCAGATCTGACAAAAAATAGTTCATGTCAAAACGACCTGGCTGAGGCCAATTGGGTGGCTGCTTGTGTCGCAAACTAGTTTAGGCCCAATCGGCGCAATATACCTGTGCCCGGTTTGGGTTCCGTCGCAAAGTGCAACCGGTGAGTCCGCTCTGAGTGGCTGCTGGATTTGGAGGGGAGCTCTGCGGCGCTGGAGCAGGCGCACGCCACAGACACTGCACGCCAGCTTCTCCACTCCGGCCGCCTTTCCGTTGACGTGAGCATGGCGCAGGAGAAAAGGTGAAGAAAATCTTGAGTTGAACAAAGGCGCATAAAAACCAAGATTTTCACACAAAGATGAAAGGCGAGGGGGGCCACAACACCTTAGAGGGCAGACCTCTCCGTCCTTGAATTAAAGGAAGCTCATCTTTTCCAAGCATGGGATTTCCCGCCACTAAGAATAATTCGCATTCAACATTTGCGCTTGATTTGCACTTGATTTGATCAAATCGAGCCATCCTACTCTCTTCTCGCTCAGTGGCAGTGACGAATAGTAGCTCAGGGAGCAGTAACCTTGGTTCAGGTCCATGCAGGAGCACCGCGGGTTCGGCGGCGCCAGGCAGCGCGCTGAGTGGTGAGCTATTTGCTTCTTCTTTGGGATTCGAGTCACTGCAACATGGGCGGCAACCAATGGGCAACTCAGCGGCGGACCCCAAGCACGCAAAGCTCACGTTGGGCTCCGTCCCCTACAGGCGGCCATTCACTCTTTCTTCTCAGCTACCTCGCCAACACCTCTTGTTAGAAAATGGCTCTCACAATGCTCGTAGCCGGGGCTGTAGCTGCCTGCCTCCTCGTCCTCCTGATCCTCAACAACCGCACCAAAGCCCAGGTAAAGAGTCATTCTTCATCAAAACAATGATAGTACTGTCGAGGCTCATTCTCCCAAAGAAGAAGCAGGGCTCTAGGCTACGAGAGCCGCCCAAGGCCACTGAAGGGCTGCCCGTTGTGGGGCCGCTGATTGCATTCTCCTCCACCCCACGACAATTCCTCACTCGCGCCTACAAGGAGGTACTTGCCCCCCCCCCTCCCGGCGAGCAGCTCAATGAAGCCCTCGAGGGCTCACGATTCTAGAGCTCGGCTGTGGGCCAAGGTCTCTTTGGCTAACTAGCCCCTCCTTTTCTCCGCCCATGGTCTGTAGTTGGGTCAAACGTTCACGTTGGACCTGCTGGTCTCGAAGATCACCGTCATCATGGGCCGCGAGGGAAGCAAGCAGTTCTTCGAGGTCCCTGACCAAGTGCTCGACTTCAATAAGTACTTACTCCCGCGCAGAGCCGCTGGTGCTTTCTTCGCGTCAAGTGAACTAGTTTGGGCTAACCGCACACACCGTTCCATAACGTTGCCCTCAGGGCGATCGCCGTCGTTGCGCAAAACGTGCTTGGCACGAAGGGCTTCGCTGACAGTGAGTGGCTCGCCAAGTCGCCCGGCTACGTGGCCCAGGTTGGTGCCCCCCCTCCAGAGCTTGGCACCGGGCTACATAACGGTGCACTGATCAGTTGTTGCTATGCGCTCCAGGGCTTTATGCGTCACGACAAGCTCAACAACTACAGCCTTGTTATCCAGGAGGAGGTCACCAAGCATATGCAGCAGTGGTACGCGCCTGCAAGGCTCAGGTCATCTTCTATATCGGCATGGGTCATTGAAAGTGAGGTTCGATACTTGCTTCCTTGCAGGTTCAAGCAGGAGAAGGTGGACATCTTTGAGGTCATGTCGCACTTGATCACGTGCATCAACATTCGCTGTATTCTTGGAGAAAAGGCCTACAGGGACCACGCCGACGAGATCTCCCGCATCTACTTCCAATTGGAGAACAACGGTAGATGGACGCTCAGCTCCAAATGCTAACGCTTTGCTTGCTCACCGCCCTGGGTGCCGCTGCAGCCGTGAACACGTTCTCGATGATGTTCCCCAACCTGCCCAGTCCCACCAAGATCAAGAACGAGAAGGCCAGGGAAAGGCTGGTCGAGATCATCACCAACCTTCTCACTTCCAGTGAAGGAAAGGTGCAGCTGCGATGTCTGCCTCGCCCCAGTGCGTGTGTGGCGCTCACCTTCCTTATTTTTCTCCTAACAGGAGGCCAAGGACTACGTGGCCATGATCTACCAGAGCGAAGGCAACAACCATGCCATCATCAACTACGTCGTGCACGGCCTCGGCCTCATGTTTGGCGCTCACACCAACACAGGTAATGGCGTGATAACGTTATCCGACCCTCCATCATCACCAAATAGCCAACTGATCTCTGCTCCCTCTGTCTTATTCGTGCAACGCGCAATAGCTGGCACGTTGGGCTGGGTTACTGCTGAATGGGCCAACAATAAGGTTCTGAGGTGCGACACAGAGAGTTAATGACGTCGTGAGTCTGGTAAGCTGCCACCAATGACTGACGCCTGGCGCTGGCCTCTACAGGGATAAGGCAAGGAAGGAGCAGGAGCAACTCATCGCCGAATTGGGCGAGGAGGCCGAGCAGATGTCATCCAAGTTCCTCTCCCAACTGAACTACATGGACGCCTGCATGAAGGAGAGTGTGCGCAAGTACAGCACGCTCCTGCTGGTCCGATTGGCCATGCAGGACGTCTCCTTCACCACTGCTGATGGCCAAGAGTTCCTCCTCCCACAGGGTACGTTCTACTTGAGCAGCTGCCCCACCAGCGGCATAAACAGAAGAAGAAGAAGATAGAGAGTGGTAGAGAACTCACTGCCTTCTCCCGCAGGCCGCACGGTGGCGTTTTCGCCATTCCTGACGCACTACAACGAGGAGATCTACCCGGACCCCTCCCGCTATGACCCTGAGAGGTTCACTGACCTCGAGAGGAAGGTGTTCCTCACCAGCAACCGGCATTTCGTCCAGTTCGGTGCTGGCGTACACAAGTGCCCGGTACCTCAGCACATCCCCCGGAACACATTCTCTCCCATTGCAGTGAAAGGTATGAGTCAGTGACTGACGATGCTCTCATCTTGTTGGACACCAGGGCGAGCGGTTCGCCAACCTGGTCATCAAGTCCACGCTTTCTATGGTTCTCCGTTCCAGTCAGTTTGAACTCGTGGGAGCTGAACTCCAACCACCTGACTATCAGAAACAAGCCGGCACGCCAAGCCCTGGTACACACACGCACACTTACCACAGTGGCTCTCCTCTTGAGGTTTGGTTCTAACCCACCCGCCCACCTGGCCTTGACGTCTTGTTCTATCACGCTTTCTTTGCTTCAGTCGCGCCGATCTGGGTCCGATTCCGCCCAACCACGTGCTGAGCTGACCGCCTGCCAAACGGAAACAATTTTCGAGATGTTGTTTGGAGTTTCAAATAGAATTAGCGAAATGGAAAACGACACAGGCAAGTATTTGGCTGTGCAACCGAGCGAGTACAAAACGACCGCYACAACATCGCGGCCTTGGGGCGAGCTCACCGTTTGCCTCACGTTTGCCCCGMCCTTCTTGCTGCACTTGCTCAATTCGCAGCAGCACCGGTAGTCGTGAATCTGCACGTACGTCTATATTACCCCCCCCCCGCTGCTTGATGCTTTTTTTAATACATATTTTCTGAAATATATATATGCCCAAATGAATAATGCTTTGAGTCGGTCGGCGAGCTCATCATAACCTGGCTGTACCTTTATTAAAATATTAATCTTTGTCGTTTTGGTGTTTACGTCAGAAGGCCCTTGCAGTCCGTTGTGGTGTGTGCGAAGGGTTGGAGGCACATGGGCAACGAGCACTCGAAGCCGCGCCTACGGCGGCGCGCCACGGTCGGCGGCATCGAGCAGCCTCAGCAGCAGGGCAAGCAGGCACGGCACCGGCAAAGGCGTCAGCAGCACCGCGAAAGCGGTGCCCTGTTAGAGGAGGGCTGGGTCATCTTGGACAATGGCGGTAAAGGCCTCAACGCTGATGGCAACGACAGCATCATCAGCGTAGCCGCCCTGGGGCCTCTCGGCGGTGCCGAGGAGAGCGAAGAGAGACCCCGAGCCGAGCCGAGCCCCAACAAGGAGAAAGGTAAAGAGAAGGAGAATCGACGTTCTGGCGACGAAGGAGACGCGGGTGTGGGACACCACAACGACGGCGACGGCGACCTCATCGTGCGAAGTGACGATGCCAGCAACAGCGCGGCGGAGAGTAAGGAGGCCAAGCGGAAGGAGGCCAAGAAGGCGAAGAAGGGACCCAAGAAAGGCAAGAAGAAGAAGAAGGAGCACAAAGGCCCCGGTCACAATAAGGAAAAGAGGAGCAAGAAGGTCGCGACGTCGCGGAGAGCGAGCCGCGATGTCCCCGCGGCAGATATGCAGGATCACCGCGATGGCGTGGAGGGCAAGGCGCACAGGGAGTACGACGACCTCCCAGAGCTCGTGCCCGAGTTCGACGACGACGACGACGACGACCGGCTTGGCGACGCCGCAGCGGCGTCTATTGAAGAGGAGAAGAAAGAAGGGAAGAAGAAGATGATAGAAAAGGAGAAGGAAGATGATGAGTTTGATATCGCGTTTGCTCAAGAGAGCGAAGAGGGAAAGAGGAGCGAAGAGGAAGAGGAAAAAGAAGAAGAAGAAAAGAGGGAGTCTGAGGCAAGCTTGAAGCAACTCGTGCCCTCTCCTCTCGCGCCCGGCCAGCACGATCCCCTCGCGCCGGTCGCCGACAAGGACGAGCTCAAGAAGGGAGCCGAGAACATGGACGAATCCTACATTGAACGCTATCTCGCTCAACTCGTCGAGCCGACTCCAGACCGAGCAGCCGCGAAGGAGGAACAGAAGGAGGAACGCGCCTGTCTCTCCTGTGACCGACACTTTCCAGCTTCTTCTCCGGTACGTGGACATCCGCTCGGCCGTGTTTGTTCTCTCGTGTTTACTACTCACCAATGTGTGTTAATATTTTGCATGTGTGGACGCCCAGGCGTTCTATCCGCTGGCGAATTGCGTGCACGCCTATTGTATCGACTGCCTCTACAATCACCTCGAGCAGCAGCTGATTCGCATGGAAGCGGAGAAGGACGAAGAGCCGTACGTCGGGAAGGCCAAGGAGCTTGAGGCCGATGTCGTCATCGACGAGTGGGTGGTCGCCCCCAAGCAGCCACGCAGGAGACGAGGCAGCAGGGAGGATCGCGCCATCTTCCGGTTCGTGTGTCCGCACCCGACGTGCGGGGCTACGATCTCGATCGACGACCTCAATGCCGGCTTCGACGTGTTCGGCAGCCTCCTCGCCAAGGAGCTGGAGCACAACGGATGTGCCGTCGGCGAGAATCGCACCTGGAATGCCGACGACGCCGACGCCGACGCTGACGCTCAGCTCTTGGGGGAGAAGGAGAAGCACAAGCTGGAGCAGCAGTCTCTGCATAGAGACCGCGTAGATATGGGCGAAGCGGCCGGAGACCACGAGCTGATGTTCGAAGTCGACCTGGCGCTGAATCATGACGACGGAGCGCGGGAGCAACAGCACCGAGAGAATGAGGAGCGCAAGGAAGCGGGGCAAATGAAGCAGAACGAAAGCGAAACCGAGGCCGCAGGGCCGCCGAGCAACAAACTGTCCGACTCGATGAAGCTGTTCTTGGAGAGCAACGAGGGCTACGTGCTGTGTCCCAACGAAAGCTGCGGGATGATCTTCGAGCACCTGCCGCCGACGGCCGAGGAGAAGAACTACATGAAGAAGCAGCAACCGGTCGACGACGACGGCCAACCGATCCAGGGCGATGCGCTGGAGCACTACTTTGACAAGCGATTCCGTTGCCGCGACTGCAGCACCGTCTTCTGCTCAGCGTGCAATCTCGTTCCCTACCACCTGGGCTTCACCTGCGCCGACTACAAGAACTATCTCGTCGCCCAGGTTCATCCGCTCCTGCATTATTCTTATTATTGCTATTATTATTATTATATTTGCTTGACAACCAACCATGGTTGTACTAATGGTTCTTGCTCTGTCTTGGGGTGCACATACATGATATATCTATATATATGTTGCAGCATTGCTTTGTGTGCGACAAGGTGCTGCGTGGTGATATCACGCCGTACCTGCCTGAGGACTTTGTCGTGCGCGACGGCGACGGCGACGGCGACGGGAAAGCCGGTGGCGAGCTGGCTGCAGACGACATCGACAAGGGCAAGGAGAAAGACGACGGGCACTCTGACTCCGAAGCCGAGATGGAGCCCTTTCAGCCGGTCTTCCGCGCGTTCGAGAAGGAGCTGCCGGAGCCCGACCAAGTGCCGGGCGTCTTCTTCTGGAAGAGACGTCGGCTGCTCAAGGAGCGTCAGCAGCTCGAACGCGAGAAGCGCGAGCACGACCGGAACGAAGCGGCGCGCGTCGCCGTCCAGATGATGGAGTACGAGACCCAGCGCAGGCAGGTGCAGGACCGACGCCTCGCCGAGCGCAAGCTACGCGAGGAACGGCAGGCGCAGGAGCGCGAGGAGACGCGCAAGCGCAAGCGGGCCGAGCTGGTCCAGCGGCTGCGCGACGGGCAGGAGGCCAACATCACCACCATGTACGTGTGCGATCGGGCCGAGTGCAAGAAGGAGGTCGAGAAGAAGTGCCTCTGGAAGCACAAGGCGTGCGGACACACCTGTTGCGGCGTCTACAACGAGCAGACCTGCCTGCGCTGCCTCGACCCAGCCTGTGCTGGTGATGGGTACGACGAAGCTCTTTAGGACTCATATTTCTTTTGTTAATACTGGTTCATGAGATTGATGCATTCGTTCTGCCCGCAGACAAACCAAGGATGACTATTGCAACATATGTTGGGTGGAGGACCTTGGCTCCAAGCCAAGCATTGCTCTCGGTACCGCCTCGCTCAAGTGAACCTGGGGCTTTTCAAAATGGAGCCGGCTGGTCGTGACGTCGCGTTGTGCGTGTATAATGGGCACGCGTGCAGAGGCGTGTGGGCATATCTTCCACCTGGACTGTCTGTTGAAGAAGCTCGAAGCGGGCTGGCCCACGGCGGTGATCTCCTTTTCCTTCCTCGACTGCCCGCTGTGCAACGAACGACTGTCGCACCCGCTCCTTGCGCCGCACCTCAAGCCGTTCCTCGAGCTGGAGGAGTATCTCACCAAGATGGCCGTAGAGGTACACGCGCACGCGCGACGCAGGTAGCCACGCGTATATGCGCTAACACAAGAGAATCAACTCGTGTTGTAACACCAGCGGCTGGATCTGGAGGGCATGAAGAATGATCCCGGAGCGAAGGAGAATCCGGCCAAGTACGCCGTCAACACCTTCGCCTTTTACCTGTGCTACCAGTGCAAGGCGCCCTACTTTGGTGGCAAGAAGGTGCCCTTCGCCTCTTTTTTTCATTAGGGTTAGATATACTCCTGATCTTTCTTCTGAACAAGCTTCGTGCCGTATCGTGTTCCAGGAATGTGGAAGAATGGTGGGAGACGGTGGAGCCGAAGGCGGACCGGCGCCCGCGTTCAATCCGAAGGAGCTCATCTGCGGGGCCTGCAGCAACACGCTGGGACAAGCCGATTGCCGGTACGACAGCCTCCTTCCCATAAACATCCCTAAGGGTGATGAGGACGAGGAGGAGGGGCCACTGACGTCTAAAATGGCGACCGCCAGCGTGCACGGGGATGCCTACATGGAGTGGAAATGCCGCTTTTGCTGCTCGCTAGCCACCTACTTCTGCGGAGGCAAGGCTCGCTTCTGCACGCCCTGCCAC
>CACVKS010000519.1:0-16395 GCA_902749335.1 Acanthamoeba triangularis
GTGCGCCTGGGCCGGTCGACGAGGTTGGTCTGGATGTCAACCAGCCGGATGTCGATGTCGATCGTGCCGCCGTTCGTGAATTTTACCGAATTGCCCACCTGGATGTGGACCACCACACCACCACCGCCATGAACGAGCCAATGAGGAGTCACTTCGCACGCGGTGTGAGCGGTGGGTGCGTACCAGATTGCACAGGATTTGGCGTAGCCGAGTGGCGTCGGTGATGACGTACTTGGGCACGGCGGGGTCGATGCAAACACTACGCGAGAGAGAGAGAGAGAGAGAGAGGAAAGAAAGATTAGAGCGACGCAATGTAACTCTTCCGCCACGCCGGACAATGCGAAAGTTGAGCGCGCACTTGATGGTGTTGTGATGGTTGCTGGCCTCGCGCGAGAACAGGTTCACCACGTCCTTGACCACTTCGCGCACTTCGCTGCATCGCATTTCGAGTTGGAGCTTCCCGACGTCCACCTTAGCAAGGGGCACGCGCTGAGTGAGCTACACACGCCCACCACCACACACCACACCACACGCGAACGCGCCCACGCCACGCACCCGTGAGTAGTCGAGGATATCCTCGATGATCCGGAGGAGCGTCGCTCCGCTCTTGCTGATGGTCTGCACGTAGTCCCTCTGCTCTCGGTCGAGCCGGGTCTGGAGCAGCAGGCTCGTCATTCCGATCACCCCGTTCAGAGGCGTACGAATCTCGTGGCTGCGTTGGGGCGTGGGGGGGGGGGAACGTGACGTCCAGCCCACACGTCAGTGCCTTCGTGTCGCGTGTGTGCGGTGTGTGCGGTGTGTCCAGTGCGTTACCTCATGTTGGCCAGGAAGTTGGTCTTGGCCTGGGCCATCTTGTCGGCGTTGATTTTGGCGAGCTTGAGGTCGGTCACGTCAATGCACGAACCTATGGTGGAGGGCGTGAGAGAAGAGCAAAGAAGAGTGTGAGCAATGACGCGGACGGATCGCGTTTGGTGCGTGTGCTGTGCTGGTGTGTGTTGTGTACCTATGAACCCCAGGAACTTGGGGGTGGCCTCGTTGTCCTCCCCCTTGGCGTAGCGTGGAACCTGCACCAAAGTCACGCCATGAGCCCACACACCACACACACGACACACGCACACGACACGCACACGACACGCACACCGCACACGGGCGGGAAGCGGCGTACGCCGTTGTCGAGTATCCATCGGTACTGGCCGTCGTGGCGCATGATCTCGTACTCCATGGAGAAGGGCTGGCGCGCGTTGAAGGCCGTGACGTAGATGTCGCAGCAGCCCGCCCGCTGCTCCGGCCGCACGCCCTCGAGCCACCCGTAGCCGTACTCCTGCTCGAACGTCCGGCCCGTGAAGTCGAGCCACGTCTTGTTGAAGTACGTGCACTCCTTCGTCAAGTCTGCACGACACGCACCGCACGACACACACCGCACACAGCACGACACGCACGACACACGACGGGTGAAAAAAAGATGAAAGAGAAGAGAAGAGAAGAGAAGAGAGAAGAGAAGAGAAGAGAAGAGAAGAGAAGAGAAGAGAAGAGAAGAGAAGAGAAGAGAAGAGAAGAGAAGAGAGGCGTCGGACCGGACATCCAGATCATGACGGGCGCGGAGTCGGCGACGTGGAGCCAGCGCTCTTCGCTCTCGGCCAATCGGTGGCGCGTCTCGCTCACGGTGTCTTCGAGCGCGGTCCGCTGCGCTTCGCACTCGGCGAGCCGCGCGCGCAGCCGGGCGAGCTCCTCCTTCATCCGACGCCTCTTCTCCTTCTTCTCCCTCTTCCTTTTTATCTTTGCGGCCTCTTCTTCCATCATCCAAGAAGTAGTAGAAGAAGAAGAACAACGAGCCGTCCGAGTAGTATCGTCCACTTCATCCCGTGGCGTAAGTTCTCCGCTCTCCTCCCCCGCCGCCCTCTGCTCCATCTTCTCTTCCTTTAGGGCCGAATCGACTGTCATCTTCATCTTCCAGCCGGGTAGATACGTCATCGTACGTCGACGTGGCTCTCCTCCTCCTGCTGCTGCTTCTCCTCCTTCGTCGTCTTCTTCGTCGTTCGTGTAGTGGCTCTTCTTCCGCGACTTCGTGCGTCGCAGGAAGAAGCCAGCTACTCGTGCGCGTAGGAGCTGCAGATGAAGAACAGGGGATGAACGATTAGCAGCTGCGTACTAAAGACACTACTAAATCAAACACCGTAAAGTTCGGAGGAGCTCGCGAGACCTCGACCTCGTTCACGACCTCGTTCACGAGGCCTTCGTGTCCCCGTCGAGAAATTAATTATATCCAAATGAAAACATGAACCCAGAAAAGAATTCTTAATAAAATAAAGTAAAATAGAATAAAATAAAATAAAAAGAATCCATACGTGATCCGTGTTTTGTTCTGAGCAAAGAGACAAAGGGGCAGAGCGGTTTGCCTGTTGAAGGAGCAGCAAGGGGCCGGGCGGATTCAGGGTGGTGTTAGCTGGCACCAGGTGGCCTTGTGTAATCGAGAGTGAAAAGAACGAGGGGGAAAAGTTGCTGTGTCTGAGCTGACTTGACGTCTGGAGCCAACGAACATGCCAAGCTCTTCTTCCCCCCCCCCCCGGTTTTTCGCCTCGATCGTAGCCTAGGTCGGAGTGGGTGTTGCGCGACACGTTCGTGAGAGGGGGGGGGACGTGCTGCGTGTGCTCTTCTGGAGCTTGGCTGGGCCACGCGAGAAGGTTCCATGGAGAGAACACCCCTGATCGCCAGGGGAATGAGGGTACAACGAACACGGTCGGAACGACACCTACTGACTCGGACCCAGCAGATGACGCAGCCTGTTTATCAGCGCGGGCGGCGCCGTGAGCTTCCACAGAACGGCCTGACGGTCGCAGTCACTCATCTAAGTCGGGGGGGGAGCTTCTGGAGCGGCGGCCTAGGCGACCAGAAGCTCGCGAGAGTGGACTCATCAAGCTAGGACCCAATAGAGCAAGTCATATACTTGGCCCGAGCCGCGGCCAGTCATTCAATCATCAATCATGTTCGGTCCCACTCTTCTTACTTTGGAGTGGTGACAGCGTACATCTCAGCGCAGTTCCACGCCCAACTTGACCGGCACCTCATCGCGCACCTTGGCTTGAAGTTCGTTGATCTCCTCGTTGGTGAGCGACCTGCACACCACGCGCAAGTTGTGCGTTGGTGAATGTGACTGCCGCTCTTGAACTCAGCGGCATAACGAAGCAAATAAAAAGAGGGGAGAGAAGAGGCGCCGCACCTGTCCATGGATCTGTAGGTGATGCGGAAGCAGAGGGAGGTGCGGTTGGTCTTTGGGTGTGTGAACTTGTCCACCACCTCCACGCACTCCACCAGATCACCCGCAACCTTTTTGGGGCGTGTCGTGGCGTGTGATTAGGCAACGCACAGTGAATTGACCACCCACATGACCGGGAAATGTCCGCAGGGGATGAGGGAGAGAGAAACACAGGAAACAAACCTGGCCCACTAGCTCAAAGAAGGCATTTTCGTGGAACTGGTCGGGCACCCAGAAGGTGATGTCCTTATAGCACGGGGGGAACTTGCTGTAGGACTGAAACTTCACATTCTCGCCTGCACCGGACACGCGACACACGATACACACACACACACACGACACAAGTTGAGATCCTGAAGGCTGAGGCAACCATGCAGGCAAGCAAAACAGGGCAAAAAGACACCACGTGGGTACCGGAGGCGAATTGGTCGAGGAAGCGCCTGTCTTGGGACCAGAACAGGCGGATGTCGGGGATGTCGAAGAGCACCATCGCCAGCCGCTCCAGGCCCAGGCCGAACGCCCACCCGACATTGCCCTCCGCGCCGTAGCCGCCATCTTCGCCAGCGAGTCTCGCATGTGAGCCGAGGGCGGACTCGAGCGCTCATCAAGAAGGTAGGAATGGGGCAATTGGGAGGGGAGGGGGGAACCTTCGCTGATGGGCATGCCGCAGTTGCGGACGATTTGCGGGTTGACGATGCCGCAGCCCAGGACCTCGAGCCACTTGTTCTCGAAGAAGATCTCCATTTCCCATGAGGGATGCGTGAACGGGAAGTAGGCGTCCACCCACCTGGCATGATGTGCAAAATGATATAAACATAAATATACATAGCGAAATGTAAATGTGATTATGTTTGTTATATTGGGGAAGGCGTACCGCACTTGCACTTTGCCGAAGACGGCGCTGACCATGCCCTCGAGGGCGTCCTTCATGTCCGCGGCGACGAACTCTTCGGGAGTCTTGTTCTGCGCCTTGAGCTGCTCGGGCGTGAAGATGCGCACTCCCTCCATCTGGTGGAAGACCTGGTCCGACCGAACGTGCGCAGTGATGAGAGATGTGCCACGTATGTGTGTCGTGTCATGTGTGTCGTGCGGTGTACAGGGTAGTGAGTCTTGTCGATGGCGTCGCGGCGGTAGACGTCGCCGGTGACCAGAAACTGGCGCTCGCCGCTTCGCATCAGCTCAGCTTGGTGGGCCGACGTGTGCGTACTAGTTGCGGCAGTAAGAAAAAAGGGGAGGATGAGGCTAGAGTGAGACAACCGCGCACGCCGGCAAGCCACGGGCAACTCGCAAGCGCGTGCTGGCGTACCGCAACAGCGTCGATTTGTTGAGGTAGTAGGTGTCGTTGGCGCTGCGACCGACGTGGTCCACGGGGAAGAGCAGATCATCGAAGTTTTGCTGCGGGTCAGGTGTGTGTGCCGAGTTAGCCAGCCTGAACTGAGCAAACTGGCGCCTGGGCAGCGCACCTTGACGGACACGACGGGCTTGAAGGAGTCGTAGATGTTGAAGAGCGGCTTGTTGCCCTCGGTCGTGTACTTGTTGACAAAGTACTGCTCGATCCGTTTCTTGATCGTGTTCAGCGGATGCTTGTCCTCCTTGTGCAGGTTGGTACCGATCTTGCCCAGAATGCGATCGGTCACGTTCGTCACCTCGTCCGGCTCGATGCCGTGCTCTGTGTGTGCCGTGCGGTGGTGTGTGCGTGGTGAGCGAAAAATGGGAGAAGGGCTGACTGAGCAAGGGAGAAGGCGCACCCTTGAAGGAGAACGAGGCGGCATAGAAGCGCTTGGCGGCCGAGGCCAGACGGAAGGGCTGGGCCTGGTCGAGGAGGTGGTAACGAGTCGCGAGCGCACTGCCTGAGGCAGCAGGAGTCCCCAAAACCCTCGGTCGCAGCTGGAGAGACACGCCTGGTCCCCACCCAAAGGTGGCACATCGGTAAATAAATTTAAATAATAAATAAATAAATAAATAGAATCTGTAATCTTGGAGATTGCCACAAATTTATGCTCCGGATCAAAAAACGCAATGATCAAGGGGAGATTACCTCGGGAGGAGCCAAGGGTGAGTGAGGCGCCAGCACCACGGCGACTTGCGTAGTGCAGCGAAGTAGATGATGCCGATCTCTGTGCCGTGCGCATGTTTTTGTGTTGGTTGAAAAATTAAAAAAAAAATAAAAATATATTTTTCTTTTTTTGTTTGTTGTTGTCGACAAATGTCTTGGACATCTGGAGGCCTCCTCTCTATCACGCGTGATTGTGCGCGCTGGCTGGCGATGGGACTGGGGCAGACGTCGCTGTCGGCGGCAGGATCTCTCGTTGGAGCTGGCGGTGCACCCACGACCGAGCTACGCCCCAGAAGCGAGGGATCTCGGGATCAGACATGGCCACCGCGGAGAAGAAGAACTGATGTAGAAGCATGAGCGTGAGTTTTTGCCCTTTGGTTTGATGAGCCGGGCTGTATGATGGAGTGAGCGAGGTAATGGGCACCTGATAGTCGTGGTTCATGTTCTTGCCGAGGTCCATCTCGGCTTCGATGCCCGCGTCAACGGCCTTGTGGTAGTACCGCGTGATATCCCCGAGCAACGGCTCCACCTCGCCTGCACAATGCATAAAGCCGGTGGTGTGGTTAACTCACATTCGCCATCACACAACACAACACAAGAAAGTCCATGGACATGATCCATACCAGCGGAGATCAGCAGTGGAGGGAACCCGCGCATGTCGCCGTAGACCGGCGATATGTAGGGCGAGCAGATGTCGAACGTGTCCGGCTCTTGCTGTTGCTGCGGGCGCATCGTCTTGGCGTCGTGGTCGGGTTGATAGTCTTCCTCTACCGCAACAGGTCCCTCCTCGTATCGCTTTTCGCCGATGGTGATCTCGCACTCGGCCACCTCCGCCGCGCTCCTGGCTGCGGACTTGGCCAGCAGGTTCGTGCTGCTCAGCACCGAGTTGCTGCGGCGCAGTCGATCGCGCCAGATCTGGGTCGGCGTGAGTAGCTCGGCAGCGGGCTCGTCGTCGACATAGATGGCCGGTGGCTGCGGTTGGAGAGTGGTGGTCGACGATTGTTGTGGCACTGAGACGGTGGCTTGTGCCGCTGTGCCGCTGTGCTGATTCTTCGACTTCGATTGGAGTCGACGCTGCCTGCGCTGGTGGAAGAGCTTGACTATGCTATTCCACTCCCGCCGCGTCTGCTTTTCCTTCTTCTTCGCCGCTGGTGGGTCGGTGGCCTCAAGCCCCAAATAGGCCAGCGCAAACCTGTACAGACAATCATTGGTCACCAACTGAACCGTGTAGGCGTGTCGTGTGGCATGAGCGCGCTTACCTAACGCTGATATTGTAAGGCCTGAACTTCATATGGCCCCAGCTTTCCGGAGAGTGGACCGAGCTGTTCTCGCTCACGTCGACCCACGGGGAGATCTGCATGGCGGCCAGCGGCATGCTGGGGTACTTGCCGGCCTGGTCATCGTCCAGCTCGAACGGAATCCGATGTCGGCGCACCAGCTCCATGTCGAACCCGATGGCCTTCAGCGTGGGCAGACTTGCCGCTTCGTCGTCGCCTTCGCCGTTGCCAACGCCACCGCGCGCGTAAAGATTGACGTCATCGTCGTCTTCCGGCGCTGCTTCGTCATCATCGGTGGTCTGACTCGGCGTGTCGACCTTCTCCTTGCGCTTTCCGCCGTGGGAGCGGCCATCGGCGCTGCTGGCTTTCCGGTGGTGTTTGGCCTTGGCCTGCTTTTCCTTGGCCACGCGTTGGCGCGCGCGCTCCGCCGAGCTCTTGAAATCGGCCATCGACTGGCGTCGCACGTGGAGCTGCTGGTGCAGCTGCCGCTCCTTCTCCGCCTCCTCTTCGTCTTCGTCGAATTCCAGATCTCCCTCGTCCTGCAGCCGTTCCTGCTCCTGCTCGCTCGTTTCGTCGACGATCTGCTCCGGCTCGTTGACTTCCTTGCCCTTCGCCACCGGCCGGACCGGCTCGGCCTCAATCTCCACCGCCGATCGGCTCTGTCCGCAGGCGCTAGTGAGAACCCAGCTTTGAAGAACGAAGAACGAAGAAATGAAGAATGAGTACCGTGTGTTGGATCTTCTTCACTGCACTTTGGGTTTTGGAGTTGGTGTTGGTGCCGTGCATGATCTTGAGCTCCTTCTCGAGCCGCATCTGGCGTATGAGCATCAGCAGGGCGCCCACGAGGTTGCCGCCAGCGCTGTCGCCGCCCATGATCACGTTCTGCGGCGACACACCTGCACTCGCCAATAATGATAATAATAGGATGGTGAGTTCGTTACGATTAAAGAAGAGGAAGAAGCACACGGTACCGCCTCCCTTGGGATCGGTGAGCCACAGGTACGAATCGAGGGCCTGCTTGAGGGCGATCGGGAACGGAGCCTCGGGCGCCAGCGAGTAGTCGACCGCAAAGAATCGAATGCCGCCCAGCTTGCGCGAGAAGGTCCACAACCACCTGTTTGCGACGCAACAGCCACACCGCAAGGGTCAGATGGTGCCTCGATTTCGAATGGCCGAGCCGCCCTAGGGGGACTTACCGTCGATAGACCGGCACAGAGCCGAAGCAGAAGCCGCCGCCGTGGAAGTAGATGATGGTGGGCGTATCGAGGCCGATGTCCTTCACCCCGCGGTGATTCCCCTCGACCGTCCCGTTGACGATCTGTCCAGTCACCGTGGCCGACGACCCATGATTATCAGTATTGTGGCCGACGCCCTGGCTGTCGTCAAAGTCTTCGGCGTCGCCGTAGAACATGTCGTTCTCCCTATCGCCTTGACTGGAGTGATTGTCGTCCACCGAGCCGGTGTGCTTGTTCTTCTTGTTGTTGTTGTGCTTCTTGCTTCGAAGGTGCCTGCGACGAGGCACGTAGGTGATGAACTCTGTCTTGAGACCATTCTTCAGCACCACCTTGGTCCTGAGGGAATGTAAAATATAAGCCAAATATTTCAATGCAACCAATGCCAAACCCAAGGTCCTAGCTTGACCAACCACCACCCAACACCGACCATCGTACCTCCGGAGGTGCCACCGGGGTATGGGCTGCATGGGCATGAGGTGCCGCCATTCCTGCCACGACAGCAAGTAGTGCTTGTCCATCTGGGCATGCCAAGTTTTACAGCATTAGCGTTACCCCTTTGAGTGATTCTGCAGGCGGGAGGTGGGCGACGTACGAGTTCGAGCATGASTTGGTAGAAGAGCTCRTTGCGCACGGAGAAGTTGGGGAAGAGGGGACCCTTGGTCGCGCGGTGCACGACGGTGTGCGAGAGACTGGCCACCGCGTGCCCGCCCAGCTGCAATATGTGCTTTCGCAGGAAGGACCTCTTCTTCGCCTTCCCCTGCTTCTTGGCCCGCTCTAACAGCAGCTCCATGACCGCTTATTATGTGTTGTGTGTGGCAGAGTGTTCTGCAGGGTAGCGCAGAGATGGTCGTGTGTTACGTTGTGCAGTTGTGCTGGGTAGTCTGCTACAGAGCTGTGGTGCGAGTGAGGATCACTTGGTATTCGGTTTTGAATTATAATGGGCGAGATGGGTAACGCAAGCCTGAGCTTCGGTGCTTTTCCTTCGCGCCGCCGCCGGGGGCAGGAAAGACTGAGAAGATGGGTGGAAGGCGAGGAGACATCACTGGTTCGTGCCAATTCCGCGTCGCGCCGCCCGCAACTGTGCGCGCCGAAGTGCGTTACGGCCCCCGTCGTTGGCGGACTGGTGGGTACCGTGCAACAGCACGTGCTAGCACGCGTTCCACAGAACCAAAGCCGGCCGAAAATCGCCAGAATTGCGCCATGATTTCGTACAATTTTGCCCATTCAAATATTCAAATATTCAAACTAAATTATTCTCGATTATAATTGTGATATATATTTAAATATTTATTTACAAATCAATAAAAGGAGAATAAAATGTAGGTACCGAGTGAGCCAGGCGCTGATTGGCGGCACGACGGCGGAAAGGTCAGGAATTGAGGTCAAGCACCTCCACGGGAATGATCTCGTGCATCTCCCGCCCCGCGCTGCTGCCCTTGTTGACGAAGCGAATGCCCTGACCGCCCTCGAGCTGGTCCTCGTCGGCATCGTCTTCTTCGTACTCTTTCGCGTTCAGGCTGATGACGTTGCTTCCGAACCGGCGCCCGGCCTCGTCGGCCCCGCCCAGGGTCCGGTCCTCGTCGTCGAAGAACCTGCTGGATCGCGTGGACAGCGACGAGCTGCCACCCAGCGCGATGATCCGGTCGACGGCGGCGAACTGGAGGTGGAAGGTGATGTCGACGGCGCTCATCTCGGCCGAGTAGCAGAAGAAGTGGAGCAGCAGCGACAGCGTGAGGAGGTACTGGTTGACCGTTCCCACGTTGTGCAGACCGTCATCGCTGATGAGTGAATGGGGAAAGAGGTCAGTCAGCCTGTCAAGACCAACTCACCTCGAGTTGAACTCGCGAGTGCCTACCTAAGGTGCAGCTTGGCCAGGCCTAGGAAGAGACCTTCAACCAGGGCCAGCGGGAAGGTGCAGAAAAGGCACATGAAGAGCGTCGACACCTGGCCGGCAGAAAGCGTTGTCCGTTGGCGTCACGCTACATATGAACCGGAGGTCGGTTGTGGGGTAGCCCGTACCTTGGCGTAAAAGTGGAAGTTGCTGCAGCGGCTGTGCAAGGTTTGGACTCGCCACAGGGCGTAGGTGAGCGAGGTGAGCAGCAGTCCCTGCAGGATGCCCAGCACGAAGAACATGGCCGACGCCGAGCCGTGGTAGTAGCGCGCCTCCTTGAGGTCCACCACGGCGAGGAACAGCAGGCACGCGCAGGCCAGCAGCGATAGCCCGAGCGCCACGTAGTTGGCCTTGGGCAGGAGGGAGAGCATCATGCGCTCGCTGCCGAGGAGGATGATGCGCTCCCGGTTGTAGCGGCCGTCATCGCCGCCGCTGGCGTCACCGGCAATGTCCACAGTGCCCCTATCGTGCGCGAAGCCGTAGTAGAAGTCAGCCACGTCCTGGAATCGGTCCTTGAGGTGGCGGAACAGCAGGTAGGCCGACAGCGCGAACAGCACCGCCGCGCAGCTCAGCGCAAACGTGAACACGTAGCGCTCCGGCGCGTGCGTGCCTGCAGAGCACACCAGCTATAATTATTATTATATTATATTATATTATATTATATTATATTATATTTTAATAAAGAAGGTTGGCGGAGAGGTACCGGTTTCGCTGATGTAAGGGAGCCGTCCGTCCTCGTTGTGGCCAAGGGACATGGTCAGCACCCAGGAGGTGGCGATGCCGCCCACTACCAGTCCAAACGCTGCACCATGAAGTCGATTGAGTAAGGCGGGCATTTGTAATCGATGCGCCAAGGACAGCCACTGCTCAAATATTATTATTATTATTATTCCTCGCACCTACACGAGGGAAAAGGTTGGCCTTCATCGTTGTGGCCCGGCTTCTTCGCCGTGGTTCGCGAGCTGGGCAGAAACGATTTCGGGGAGAGAGGAAAAACGTTTTCCTTAGGAGCTAAATATTTTTTAATCTTTAAAGATTATTTTATTTTATTAAAAATCAATAACTATTTATCTGGCCGAAGCAAGATGAGGAGGGTGGGGCAGCTCCTTCGTGGAGGAAACAGGCGGTCGCTCACCCACGCCACCGGTGCTGCTCGAAGTATTGAACTTCGGCCACAAATCACTCCGCCATCGGCAATAATCTCCATCTTCTCATCGCCTTCCCTCGCCACCAAGAGCTCGCCACTGCGCCGATGCAACTGCCTGCCCGCCCTGCCCATTCGACACAACCACTCAAGCAGCGACACTCACTCGGCCCTACCCCACTCCGAACCCCCACCCGCGGGTGGGGGCTTCCAAGAATTTGGGCTGCACCCCAAGACTGTCGCCGCCTTGCACACCCACTTCAACATCCATCAACCTAGTCCCATTCAAACACTCGTACCCTCCTCCTCTTGTTCTCGCATGCACTATGTTCTAGGATCTTTTTCATCCATTATTTTATTTCTTTTTAATCGTCATCTTGTGGTGCGCAGGCGCTGCCGGCTGTGCTGACCGGTGAGGACGTCGTGCTGGGCGCAGAGACCGGCAGCGGGAAGACGCTGGCCTACCTCCTGCCCGTGATTCACGCCCTGAGCCAGCAGCCTCCACCAAGGTGCCCCACCATCAGGCACTCACGCAACACGACACACTTACACTGCGCTCTGGCTGTGTTAGGATCGAGGCGTCGAGCAAGTACCCCTCGGCCATCGTGCTGCTGCCGAACAAGGAGCTGTGCGAGCAGGTTCTTTCGGTTTGTAAGAAGGTGGTGCCTCCAATCCTCACCGTCAAGGCCGCCAACGGTTCGGCCCAGTACCCTTTACCCACTCTTCAGCCCACAATTCTGCTCTGTCTCAGCTTCGACGCTTCGGCGTGAGTGAGGCGCTCACTCCCTTGCACGAATCAGGGACCGAACTACCCCCCAAGCGGCCCGACATCCTGCTCACCACCCCAAACGGTCTGGCGAAGAGCCTGAACGATGACATGCTGCATTGGGTGCGTCACATCATCGTAGATGAGGCCGACCTCATGCTCTCCCCTGTTTACCACGACCAGGTACGAGCACACGGCTGCTGGTGCTGCTGCTTCTTTTCTACTCCTCATCGGGAGCGCTTATGTAACCTCGCCGCTGGCAGACCGCACAGATATTGGACTTCTTCAAGCGCGAAACGAGGCGAGAGCGAAAGAGCAAGGGCAAGGTCGCGGCTTCGGCCAGTGCGGAGCTCGATGACGAGCTCTATGGCAACAAAAGCGTCTCCATCGTACGGAAGAGAAAGGTGCAATTCATCTTCGTCGCGGCCACCATACCCCTCCAGGTAGCACTCCTCTCTTTGTCGCCCCTTACCTCCTCACCACGTCAGCCTGTGCCGTGTTGCAGCTTTAATCGGTTCGCGATGATCACATTCGGATGATGGTGATGTGCGACAGGACAAGAGCAAGTCGCTGTCCATTTACCTGCAGAAACATTTCAAGCACGTGCGCCAGGTCTACACGCACCACTTCCACCGCAGCCTGCCCAACGTCACCCTCAGCTTCCTGCCGCTCCCCGAGGAGGTGGAGGATCGGGTGCAGACCCTGGTGGACCTCCTGCGGTCCAAGAGTGGTCTGCGCGTGGGAGAGCCCCACCCCGCGTCCCACACCGAGCTCCCGCGGGATCTGCAGCAGCCGCGACAAGCGCAAGCGAGCGAACGCGAGGCGAAGGAAAGCGAAGTGAGAATCGACGACGAGCGCCTGGCGGTGGCAGGTGCGGCGGATAACGGAGAGAGGAACCTCGAGACAGCCAAGCCCAGGCCTACCCTCATCTTCGTCAACTCGACGCTGGCCGTTGACGATCTGCACGAGGAGCTGCAGCGAAGAGGCGTCACGAGCATCGTCCCCTTCCACAGGTGCGTCGTCTTGCCTACGCCGAGCGGGGCGCGGTCGCTTACCCGGAAGGACTTGTGTGGCGCGACGAGTGCAGGGAGATGCCGCAGGGAGAGGCCGACAGGAATCTGAGAGATTTTCTGGCGGGCAAGGTAGACGTGATGGTGTCCACCAACCTGGCATCGCGCGGCATCGACTTCGTCGACGTTGAGCACGTCGTGCAGTTCCACTTTGCGCAGAGCCTGGTCGACCATATCCACCGCGTGGGCAGGACCGGACGAGGCGGAAGGAGCGGCGAAGGTAGACCTATCAATTTATACGCTCTTCCTCTCTGTCTTCCTCTCTCTTCATCATCTCTGGTTCACTGTGCTCATGATGACGTGCCCAGTGACGTGCTTCTATCGAGAGGCCGATGAGCCAATGGTCGAAGCCATTCGCCAAGCCGAGTCGCAGAACGCGCAGATGGCCATCCAGTACAAGCCCACACCCGAAAAGTACAAACTGCACAAGCGACGCGTGCGTTCGCCACCAGCAGCCAACATAAATCAAAAGCTTTGAATTTCGATTGGCACGAGTGGACCAATGGGCCGCTGACACGGCGCGAGGCATTTTTGGCTTTTTATTTGGCTTTTTTTGATTGTCTCTGTGTAGCAAAACGAACACAAAAGCCGGGCAGTGTGGAAGATGAAGGGCTTATCGTCTGTGATGTTGGTGTTGCTTGGGTGCCTCTTCGTGCTGGGGGTCGCTGTGCATTCTGCCGATGCCCTCTACTCGCCCAAGGACGGCGTCATCCTCGCCACTGATGCCACCTTCAACGCGCTCGTTCTCCAGAGCAATCGTCCTTCCATCGTTGAGTTCTTCGCTCCCTGGTGTACGTTCACCATCTCATCTGCAAATCACAAACATCACCAAAAGATGCACGATGGTGGGGTCCCTCTTAAACGCTCGGTTTCGTGTCGCGTGAAGGTGGGCACTGCAAGAACCTGGCTCCCGAGTACAAGAAGGCAGCCGCCGCTACCAAGGGCATGGTCAACATCGTGGCCATTGACTGCGACGACGCCTCCAACAGGCCCCTCTGCGGTCGCTACGACGTCAAGGGTACCTCACACGCCACGTGCCCGCTGTGCCCAACCGAGAGCACTGGTGCTTGTGTTCCGCTTTCTCGTTCTTCTTCTTATGCTGTGGTCGTTCATAGGTTTCCCGACGCTCAAGCTGTTCACGCCGGGCCAGAAGGCGCCCACGGACTACCAGGGTCCGCGAACGGCCAAGCCCATCGTCGACGCCGTGTTGGCCAAGCTCGACGCCAAGAACATCAAGAAGCTGACGGCCAAGAGCGCCGATGACTTCCTGGCCGACAAGGAGCTCCCCAAGGTCCTTCTCTTCACCTCCAAGCCCAAGTCGAGCCACCTCTACATGGCCCTCTCCATGGAGTTCAAGGGCCGGCTCGCCTTTGCCGAGATCCTCGACAAGGAGACCTCGCTCGGTACACCCTTCTCACATTCTCTCCCATTCCGTGTCTTGCTCAACTCGGCCGTGTTGTGTTGTGTTGTGTTGTGTTGACTGGGATTCTCACTTCGTGGTGCGTGCGTCTGCAGCCGAGAAGTACGGCGTGGAGTCATTCCCGACCCTTCTCGTGGTCAAGAACGACGAGGATCAGACCGTGGCCAAGTACGATGGCGAACTCGGCTACCGGCAGCTCGATTCCTTCCTCTCGACCTTCGCGCCCAAGTCCGCCAAGGCCAGCAAGGGCGCTAAGTCCGAGAAGGCCGAGGCCAAGGTACCTGCCCTACACTCCCTTACGCGCGCTTGACGCAGGAACGCTCACATTCTGTTTGCACTCAGGCCGAACCCACTCCCGTCCCGCTGGAGCAGAAGCTGTACGCGCTCGAGAGCGACGCTGACTACACTAAGTACTGCGTGGAACAGCGCCGCATCTGCGCCATCGGCTTTGTGCCGTCCAAGGAGCAGGACGAGGAGGAGCACGACAAGGCAGTCAAGGCCCTCGAGGCCCTGGCCGCCGCGCGCGAGGCTGGCGATGCCTTCCTCCTGATGTGGGTCGATGGCACCAAGGTCACCGGCTTCCGCCGCACGCTCGACCTCGCCTTCGACCTGCCCACCTTTGCCGTCGCCAGCCCCAAGAAGAAGGGCTACGCCCCGTTCCGCGGCGCCTTCACCCCCAAGGCCATGGGCGAGTTCCTCGACAGCATCAAGCACGGCGTCAAGCGGACCCACCCGCTCCCCGACTTCCCCGCCTCCCTCTTCGACGCCCAGGCCTAAGCCCGAGGCAATGAAGGCGGGTGTGTGGGAATGTAACAAACAGAGAAGAGAAACAACACGTGTGGCGAGAGTCGGTTGGCTGGGACTCCTTGGGTGAAGGAGCGCAAGAAGGAAGAGAGGAGCAACACAATAACAACAACTTTGGCTTGTACAACCAGTTGATGGGTGTGGTCCAGTAGAGCTAGCTTGAGACGACGGGTTGAGAGGCAACGGTCTTGTCGAGAGGGTATGATTGCTGATTGGACGGAGGTGCCTGAAGAAGAAAAGTTGGGTTTCCATCGTTTCTCAGTCACTGCGCGACTGACGCCCTAATCGCGAGTTCGGGCCACATCTTTCACGACTTCGAGAAGGCCGGAAGGAGGAAAAGGGAGAGTCGATATAGAGCCATCTTGTTTTTCGTTTAATTGTAATTATTATCTCCTTCCAGAACGAGAAGGGGGCGAATCGAAGAATCGGCTGTAGAAAGGAAGGAAAGGAGAATGGCAGATGATGGATGGAACATCCAGTTCTCAGATTTGCAGACACTGAAGACAATCGGTAAGGGCAACTTCGGCAAAGTGTTCAAGGGTGTCTATGTCGGAACGGAGGTCGCGATCAAACAGCTGTACTACGTCGATGACGAGGACATGCAGAAGTATATTGAGCGAGAGATGGCCACTCTCAAGTAAGAGACCCACAGCACCCCCCCCCTCGCGCAGCGTTGATTCTTCACCACCGTCTGCTTATTATTGATTTTATTAATAATTTGATCCCATTTTTCTTTCGCCTCCAGGGGCCTGCGTCATCCCAACATCGTGCAGCTGCTTGGGCTGTGCAAGGACGACACGGGCATCTACATAGTGACTGAGTTCATCCCCGGCGGAGACTTGCGATCCAAACTCAAGGACGACAGCCTCGAACTGAGCTGGCTACTCCGGGTTAAGATTGCCATCGATGTGGCCTACGCCATGAACTACCTCCACTCCAAGAAGATGATTCACAGAGACCTCAAGTCTCAGAATCTGCTGGTACGCTTGGCCCGCCCCCGCGCCCGGCTTGGCTTTGTATGCGACGCCGTCGCTCCTTCGCCCTACGGCACACGCAGCGCAAACCACACCCACGGCCACACGCTCTACACAAGAGGCCCTCTGCGGTGCAACCTGCTCACCACGCGTGTGGTGTTCGCCCGTGTGTGTGCGTGTGTCGTGCTGTTGGGGATGTTGTATGGTGTAGGTGTGCGAGGACTGGAAGATCAAGGTGTGCGACTTTGGGTTTGCACGCAAGGCGGAACCCAAGGCCGACTTCCTCACGATGTGCGGTACCGACGAGTGGATGGCGCCCGAGGTTGGGCTGGGCGAGAAGTACGACACGCGGGCCGACGTCTTCTCCTACGGCATGGTCCTGTGCGAGCTCGTCACCCGTCGCAAGCCGCCGCGGAGACAGGCCGGCCGGGCCTACGCCTTCGAGGTCAAGGAAATCAAGGCCCGCGCGCCGCCCGACACGCCGCCCGAGCTGATGGACCTTATC
>CACVKS010000520.1:0-17928 GCA_902749335.1 Acanthamoeba triangularis
CCGACCGGCTGCGGCACCTTGCGCTGGTAGATGAGCATGTAGGCGTTCCGCGTCTTCTCGAAGTTGCGCGGGAGCCGGGTCCGGGTGAAGGTGTCGTAGGACAGCAGCGTCTCCTCCCCGCCATAGCACTCCGCCGGTATGTCCTGCATTTGTGTTCATTTTTTGTGTCAAACATTAATGTTGCGATGATGGAGAGAGAGAGAGAGGTAGTGGAGTACCTTGGCTGCAAACTCGGTTACGGTCTTGTCGTTGAACTCGATCCAGCTGCTCTCGCCGGCGCCGCTGGCCGATCGGTCCTTGATGAAGGAGTAGTAGTGGCCGCTGTCGGCGACGCCCCTGTGCACGAGGATGCCCACGAGTTCGTACTCGTAGTACTCGCGCGGCCTGATCTCCGGCAGCGGCTCCGGGGCTTGTTCAGCTTCTTCAGCCGGTGCCGGCGTCTTGCTGCCCTCTTTGTCCTGCCTCGGGGCTGCCTCGTCCGGCTCCTCCACCGACTCCCGTGGGCTGCTCCTGTGGGCGTCATCAGTGAGCACAATGTGTACAATAGTGTGTGTGTGTCGTGTGTGTCGTGTGTCGCGTGTCTTGGAGGAGGGAGTAGTACTCTTGGGCCTTGGCGCTACCCTCTTCCTTCTCCTCCTGGCTCTCCTGCAGGGCCAGACCCTCGCGGGTGTAGGGGAGCATGTCGAGCACGTCCGGGAACTCGCAGTAGTCGTTGAGCTTGACCTTCCGCATGGTGTCAAAGTTGAACTCGAAGCGCTTGAGATGCAGGATCAGCGTGTTCGGGAGCTCCTTGATGCAGGACCGCTTCAGGGTGTCGACGTGCTTCTTGCACGTCTCGCAGAAATACGCGTTGTCGCCCTCCAGCATATCACCTCGCACGTACAGTTGCAGCGCCTGAACCACACACATTGAGGCAACATGAGCTCAGAGTAATAACTAATAATTAATTAATATTAATGTAAAATAAATAATAAATAATTGATCATCGAAGAACAGACAAAAAAGCGGTAGTCGCGTCGCACCTCGAGGATGTCCTTCTTGTTTTGGATGTCGAGGCTCACGGTGTAGAACTGCTCGTCCCTTTCGGACCTGTGCGGGCAACCCTTGCAGATCAGCTGCGTGCTCATCTTGCCGCACCAGATGTCCTGCAGCAGCTTTTCCTGCGGTCACCAGAAAGCCACCAGGCGATCGTGATTATCATCAGCCAACAGCCATGATTCCCCTTGCACAAGCGGCCACGCACGACTAAGTGTGGTGGCGATGGTGGTGGTACCTGGGCAGTGCCCTTGAGCTTGGTCTCCAGCTTGTCGCACAGCATGTTGAAGAATTCGTCGACGTCCATTTGTACGCTCGTGTCGACCGGTTGCCCGTCGTAGTCCTGGTTGGTGACCATCAGCTGTGAGCAAAACTGTGCCACTGAAGATACGAGAATATAGGGCGCTGGTGCCGCACCTTGTTGGCGAAACAGAAGCCCTTGGGGTTGTAGAACTGGCGCAGACTCTCCTGGAGGCAGCCGAACATGACCTGCAGCTCGACCAGGAGGTCGTCTGAGCCGATGACGACGGGTCCCTTCTTCTTGTTTGCCCTCTTCTTGGGGAACAGGTTCTTGATGACCATCTCGTCGTCGTAGGACTCCTCCACCACGTCACTCGCAAAGCCTCCGTCGGCGTCTTCACCGTCATCAAAGTCGTCCTCTTCCTCCTCCTCAGTCTTCTTCTTGGCGTAGAGCGCCTTGTCCAAATCGTAGTCTGGCGCAAGTTCACCTTTAGCGATGCAACACCGCACACACCGCACACACCGCACACACCGCACACACCGCACACACCGCACACGAAAACAATAATTGGAGCGAGGAGTACCGGCAGGGAAATCGATGCTGAGGATTCCCTTGCGGAAGTCGGGCATCATGAAGAACTGCTGGAGCAGCGAGTTCATATAGCAGGTGCAGCCCAGGTTCTTGAGGCCCACGTAGCCGGTCGGCGATCGCTCACCGGCCGCGGGCGAGTGGTTCCATTCGAGGCCGAGCGGCACGATCTCGCCCTCCTTGGCCTCGTTGAGGTGAAACTTGCGGACAAGGCCCAAAACGAGCATGTGGTTCTCCGGCGACCCTACACCGGCATCACCGACACACACCGTGATGAGTCTAGGTCGAGGGCTGCATGAAGTTCAGGTCATCGAGAAGCGGGGTCCGTACCCTTGAGCAGCTCGATGAGCAGGGCGAAGGCGGCGGTTCGGCTGGCCTTGGTCTTGCACTTGGGCGGCGCGAGGGACCCGTGGAAGGCCGCCGAGGGCACCTCGAACAGGCACTTGTGGAACAGCTCCTCGATGAGACCGCCGCCCTCCTCCGTGGCGCCGCCCGTCCTCTGCTTGACGCCCTGCGGCAGCACCTCGGCCAGTTCCTTGAAGATATGCAACAGGCCTGAACGCGATCCAGTCCAACACGACAATAATAAAATAAATAAATAATAAATAATAAATAAATATGTTATAGAGGGTCTACCGATCAGGACTTGGTCGGGCTGGGAGTTCTCGGCCTTTTCAACGATCGGGTGCGCCTTGATGAGCGAGGTGAGCGTTCGGACAAGGGGCTCCACCAGGGACGACTGGCCCGCTTCGCCCTCACTGCGTCGGTGCAAAATGATAAGTATACTGTAAATAAAAATGGCACACAGATGGTCCCAGAGTTGGACAGGCAACAGGTCGAGAGAGGAAGGGCCACGTACGTGGAGCGGTACTGCTTGGTCAGCTCGGAGAGCACGATGAAGAACTCGGAGCACCGCTGGGAGTCGGGCGCAATGTTGGGCAGGAAGTCGAACAGGGTGACCAGGAAATACTTCCTGCTCTCCTCGCCGCCCGCACTGCGTTGTGTGCGTGCGTGTGTGGTTGTGGTTGTGGTTGTGTGTGTTGGCTGCGTGAGGCGCAGGCACGTCAGAGAGTAAGGCGCACACTACGTACAGGTACAGCGTGAGGATCAGATCAGCGACCTCGACCCGGACAATGGTGTCGGCCGAGCCCAGCAGCGAAACGCGGAGGAGGTCGGTGAACTCGGCGGCCGACGTGAGCTTGTCCAGGAGGTGGCGGCCGCGACCCTTGTAGAGCGTGGAGGGGCGAATGAAGGTGACCAGCAGCGCGCAGGCGCTCTTGACCACCTGGCCGTCCACCTCGCTCGGCTGGTCGTGCGTGTCGACCGCCGAGCGACGGATGACCGACTGCAGGCCCTCCACCAGCCTCTCGGAATCGATGGCCGCGTCGATCTGTGCCGCCGGCACGCCCGGCACTGCACAGGGGTCGCGGGTTGGGTTAGTGTGTTGACTGTCACCCCAGGCATCATGTTGGGCGTTCGTACGCGCGATGGTGCTCTCGATGATTTCGAGGAGGGCCAGCAGGCAGTGCTTGGACAGGTTGCCCCGGAGTAGCTGGTCCTGCCGGTACAACACGTCGGCCAGGTGCTGCAGCCCGCCCTGCGCGACCAGCTGCAGCGACCACTCGGCATCGCCCTGGCACGTAGCCACCAGCACGCACGGGGTCGTCCACGTTAGCTCCAAGTGCGGCGCGAAAAAGTGTGCGACGTTGGTGCGTACGGTGACTCGGTCGCGCTGGAGCGCAGCCTTGACGATGCGCAGCGCGTAGAGCAGGGAGAAGGCCGACGTGGGGTCGATCAACTCCGCCCACTTGGGCGCCTGTGCGGCGGTATGGAACGAAGCTATGCTGGCCTCCATGGCCGCGTTGGTGGGCAGCTTCGCCAGCAGATCCCACGCCTGCGTGATCGGAAGGGTGGAGAGTGCACGTTCGTAGTCAGTCGTCTGCCTATTGTGGCGACGGGAGGCTGAGAGACGTGGTTTGCACGCACCATCTGGGCGACCTGCTCGTCCAGCGCAAGCAGGCCGAAGAGGAGCTTGAAGTAGGCCTGATTATTGGTGAGGACAAAACTGGGCGGGTGCACTACGGCCTTGACCGCGGGGACCTCCTCGACGGCCTCTGGCTCGGTCGCCGCGGCCTCCTCCTCGTCGTCCGTGTCGTCGTCGTCATCTTCAATATTGTCGTTGACCTGTGGCAAAGAACAGGTTTGGGTGTGGGTCGAGGGGAATGAAGGCCAGAGCGCACCAGCCATCGTAGCTACGTACCAGATCGTAGTAGATAGTGTGGTTGTCGGTGAGACCCAGTTCGCGCAGCGAAAGGCCGTCGTCGACAGCGGCGTCTTCATCGCGAGTAGAGTATACACTCAGCTGGAACACAATGCGACTGACGGGCCTGTGTATACAGACGACAGGTGGTCAGCTGCAGCAGAAAGGGAGACGCAAAGGGCGCGTGTGCTGTGCGGCCTCGCACTTGTTGATCTCCTTGGCGGCCTGACGCTTCAGCGCCCGCAGGCTGATCGTGTCGGACACCTCCAGCAGGAAGCGGTTTTGGCCCCGCGACGCGTAGAAGTACAGCGTGATCAGCTCGTCCTCCGGTTCGGCCAGGGCCTCGCCGGCCTGCTGCCTGTCCAGCTCCTCCAAGAACGTCTGCGAAGCGGCTGCTCAGCGAATCGGACCGTTGCAAAGGGGGGCGGGAGAGGAGTAGGGCGAACCGTGAGGAGGGTGAGGCAGCGCCGGACGATGGCCGTGTTGTTGCCGTCGCTCTGGGCGTTGGCCGTTTCGAGATGGCTCATGATCGTGGATATGTAGTCATCGCGGATGGCCCCAGTCCGGCGCTGGAGCTCGGGCGACAACTGGCGTCGCAGCCGCACGCAAGTTTTAGAGAGTGCCATTGCTCTTGCGCCGTTCAATGAGCAACTCAGTACCTTTTCCCTGTCGTAGAGGGCGTTCAACTCGGCGATCGCGTCGACAGCCACATCCTCGTCGGCAACGCGCAGTACCAGCGTCCAGAGGGCCTTGACGGGAAGAAGAAGAAGAAGAAGAAGAAGTAGAAGAAGAAGAAGAAGAAAAGCGGACAGGCCGGGTTGAGTTCAATCCAAGGTATCGTGGGCTGCTGGAGGGGGGTACCTTCAGTCCGATCAGGTCAACGTTGCGCACGACGTAGGTGGGACGCTGGCCTCGTGGCCAACTCGGGATGATCTTGTGCAATTTCCCATTGGCGCAATTGTGGTAACTGATGGTACGACATAGTATACGGGACATGTACGTTATCAGTTAAAAAGAAAACGACCCTTGGAGGGAAAGGGGAGCGGAGACGAACCGGAAGTACTCCATGAAGCAGGTGAGGCCGGTGAGGCTGAGCGACGCGTAGTCGAGGGCGGTGCACAGCTTGCTCTCGAATATCAGCTTGGTCGCCTCCTCCATCACGGATGGGTCAAAGACAGAGCGATTCCCGCAGGCCTTGATAAGCCAGTTCAAACCTGTGACAGGAAGTGAGCGATGTGTGCGTGGTGCGTGTGGTGCATCGCAGCAGGGGCGCATACCGAGGTCCTTCTCCTTGGGGGTGAGGCCGTTGCCGATGACGCAGTCCCAAAGCGTGTTCAGGTGATCCAGCGGCAGGGTTAGCATGGAGTGCTTGAGAATGTAGTACAGGAACTTGAGGCGCGTCTTGATCTGCTTGGTGTGCGGCTCCACGCCCACCAGGGTCTGCTTGCCTAGGTCCAATTCCTCCTTGGCCTCGGGCCTGATTTGAAAGAGCAAATAAAAACTGATCAGTCGTGTCGACAAGAACAACTAGTCAATCGTGGAGGCGCACCTCAAGGAGGGAGAACTGGGCGCCTGGTTGTCCCGCAGCGCGCTCTCCTTCCGGTTCTTCTCGATCTTTTCCAGAGCCTTCTGCTTGTAGGTAACGAGATCGGTGAAGAACAGGTCGATGATGTTGAAGTCCTGCTCGAGCCCCTCGATGAGGGAGCCTCGGTCCTCGTCCACGCCCGACGCCGGAAAGGTGTCTGCAATAGTGGCGACACCGATCAATGATCCGTGCCTGCCTATGGCATTTGTGCGTGTGGCGGAGCACGACGTACCGAAAATCTCGAGGAGCAGCTTGAGCGACTGAGGAACCGACGAGCTCTGCTGAATGTTCTTTGTACACATCGCCGTGAAGTTCTTGCGATACTTTTCGCAGCGATTGCGCACCACGATTTCCTGTGTAGTGGCGGAGGGGCGGACTCGAGTGGTGAGTCCTTTACAACTTCAAAGAATGAAGTATCGTTTGACTGGACCAACGAGCAGGCCTACCTTCAAGTGATTGGTCGCCTCCTCGGATATCTCGCGCGAGATGAAGTGGTCATCCTGGATGATGTCCCAATAGAGCTGCAGCCCGCCGGTGCAGCGCTCCTGCAGGAAGCGTGAATGTGGTGTGCGAGCACGAGCGAATGTGAGGAGCCGTGAACACCCTTTGGGGCACTGGGGCAGATGGTGGGCCCAGGGTATACCTCGTCTTCGTCTTCGAGCAGCTGGTGCAGCGTCAGCGTCTTCATGAGGTTGAGCGTCTTGACATCGAACACTCGCGTGTCCCTGATCTTTTGCACGAGGAAGGCCACGAGCTCGGGCTCCAGATCCTTGGTCAGGTGGTCGAACAGGTCGTAGATGGTGTCCGTGATCCGTTCCTGCTTGCCCTTGCCCACCGCAGCGCTCCACATCAGATTGATGTGCTCTTCGCCGAACCTGGTGCCAAGGGGTACCCATCGAAAAAGCAGTGGCTTAGCTTAGTGTACTGAGCGACACTACCACACGACACCGCGGCTGCGAGTACCTTCGGAACTCGGACAGCACACGGAGGATGTCCTTGCTTCGCGAGATCAACTCGAAATGGACGCCCTTGCCAAAGAGCAGCTCCACGATCTGCTTCTCCTCGAGCCAGCCCACGACGTAGGCGGTGGTGAGCCACTTGGTGGCCTTGGGCTTGATCATCGACCGACCGTAGTAGTGCGAGCTGTGTAGAAGAAGACCACAGGGTGAGCAAAGTAAAGCAGCCAAAGAAATTGACCAGTGCGAAGCGCGAGTGTACGTGTAGGTTGCGGCCTTGGCCTTGTTCTCGTCCTTGCGCTGGGCCTCGTTGATGAGCGTCGTCACGGTGTTGATGCCGAAGAGCCGCTTCTCCAGGTTGGACGAATGCAGGCACTTGTGGGCCAGGGCCAGCTTGAACTTTTCCAGCTGCTCGGCGTAGGTCTCCCTGTCACATAGGCGCCCCGCACAGAGATTGGTCTACACTCCTTCGAAGGTAGTCGTCGAGGGAGCAACGCAGTGGGTGGTGTGTACCGTCCGGCAACCTTGTTGAGCGGGTCGATGAGCAGCTTGGCGAGCTTCTCGACGATCAGCACCACGCGGCTGAGTTCCTCCTTCGTGACGGCTCTGAACTCCTTCTCGTCCATGCCGATCACCCGGGCGTAAACAAACGGCTGGATCTTGCTCCACCAGTCGCGCGCGAACGGCCACTTCAAGCACTTGCGAACCTGTGCGAAGGGCGGGGAACGATGGTAAACGACGACAATGACCGACTGCTGCGCGAAGAAGCGGAACTTGCGAGGGCTGTACGTACCATGATGATGGGTTCGAGGAGCATGATGATGTGGCCCAGCTCGGCCGGCCTGTCGAGGATGGACAGGCGCGCGGCGATGTAGTCGAAGCCACCCGCCACGCCGAACGCGTTCAGGTTGTCCACCATGAACACCGAGATCCTGCCCACGCGCTGCAGGTGCGATACAGAGAGAGAGAGAGAGAGAGAATGAGCCGATGAGCAGCTGAGACCAACGGGGGAGTGAGCGATCCGCCCGGGCCGATGAGTACCGTAGCGTAGTCTCCCGGCTGTTCCTCATGCGCGTCGGAATAAGTCTGAACCAATCACAAGAGAGAAAAATAAATGGGTGAGCAATCAAAGTTCGTGTGAGAAAGCGAGAGTCGACAGATAGATGAGAGCTGTCGGTAGGGTACGATCATCTGGCCGGCGGGACCCATCTTGTAGCTCGGGTAGACGGGGTAGAAGACGAGCTCTGGGTCGAAGAGCCAGCTCAGGTTCTTCACCAGCTCCAACTTGGTGTCGGTGATGATATGCAGCGCGGTTATGCGTAGCACGTTCTGGAGGAACTGGCCGATGCGCTGTCGCGTCTGCATCGTATACCTGCGGCGCGTGGTGGTGTGGTGGTGGATAAGATCACAACTTGTCACTGCAGGGAAGACACAGGGCACTCAGGGTTGAGAAAGCCGGCAAACCTCTTACGCAGGACCGTCTTGCAGGCCTTGGGGATGAACTTCTTGAGCAGCAAGCGGATGAGCAGCCGCCATTCGTCCCTGACGACGGGGTCTTCCTCCTCCTCCTCCTCTTGGCCTTCGCCATCACCATCACCCGCTTCCTGCTGGACTTCTTCTCCCTGCGTGTCGTCGCTCTCGTCCTGCTGCTCTTCGTCGCCGTCGTCGTCGCCGCACTCCTTCTTCTCCCGCGCCTCTTCCTTCTCTTCATCCTCTCTGGCCTGCCCTTCCTTCTCTTTGCCGCTCACCTCGGCGGCCGCGTCATCGCCGGCACCGGCCTGAGTGCCGAGTTGTGGCGCGGGCCAGTCGCCGTTCTGCTTGAGCTTCTTGGTCTTCAAGGCGATGGCCTTCGCCAGATACTGGTCCAGCTCGTCCAGAATAGTCCACAGCTCTTGTCCCTCTGGCGGAGGCAAGGTACACATGTATATCACGACACGTTACTCTCATTATATTTTAAAATGATAATTATTATTTTACAAAAATGTAATATTTTAATTTCTGGATATATCGTTCTGCTATTCTCACTCCTTTCCTTTGGTGTGTGGGGGGGGGGCAAAAAACCTTTCAGGTCCAATTGCTTCTCGAGGCCAGCCAGGTGCTCCTGGCACTTCTTGGTGTAGGCCTCCAGCTGAAGGTCGTCCATGGTCTGTTCGTCTTTCCCTCGCGAGGCCCCTCTTGTGATTTGCAGTTGTCTGTTCTGCTGCTAATAACTCAGGGCGGAGGGAAGAAAGAACCGAGAATCAAAAACAACGCTTCAGGTGTTGTTGGCCGTTCTCTTCCCGCAGGGTGTAGCACGGTACCCAAACCAAGAAGAAAGAGACAGTTCAGTGCTGGTGGTGCGGTGAACGACAACAGCTCGTTTCCGAAACCATTTCAGAAAATGAAACGAAATGATTTCGAAATGTGTTTCCGTTTGAAAAAAGAAAAACGAAAAACGAAAAACGAAAAACGGAAAGAGCGAGCGCGAGTTGGTCTCCGTGCTTTGCCGGCTTGTTGTTGCTTGCCCCACTGCCTACGACAGCCCCACGTAGCGCGTAGCAAGGAATCGATCGAAGATGGAGAACATCAAGTCGGTGGAGCTGTCCTGGAGGCAGTTGGCGGAGCACAACAAGGAGGGCGACGCCTGGCTGGCCATCCGCGGGCAGGTGTACGACGTCACATCTTGGGTGAACGCTCATCCGGGCGGCAAGGACACTATCCTCCTCAATGCCGTACGTGCCCGTCTCCCTTTACGTAAACGTTCATTTAATTAAATCAAATCACACAATCGCACAAAAATCTCATGGTCCAATTTCGGCCACACAATCGCGTAGCAACGCCATTTACCCACCAATTCACACTACTACTTCAACAATAAGAGCCTCATCGATCATACTCATCGTGGCTGTGGCTGCCGGACGTTGGGCCGGGGTTATTTTCAACCACTGGCACGGCAACAATAAAACGCAGCACCAACTGCAACGTAGTAAACGCAAACAACACGTTACGTTTCGTTGACATATACGAAAGTACTACTGTGACTCCGTCGCAACACGTTCCGTACCCGTAGTGCACGCTTGAGCCGCGAGGCTGGTCTTCTCGCTCACACTTCTTGCCCACACTCGCAGGGGCGCGATGCGACGCAGCTGTTCGAGGCGTACCACCCCGTGTGGGTGTCGAAGACGCTGGAGCGCTACCGGGTGGGCAGCCTGATCGATTCCGAGCACCCCACCTTCCCGCCCATGTCCGAGTTCTACCTCACGCTCAAGCAGCGCGTCGAACGCTACTTCAAGGATGCCGGCGTGAAGCACACCCAGGGAACCAGATTGCTTCTCACCTCGGTCGTGCTCATCTTCGTTTGTCTCGCCACTTGGCTCGGCGCTGTCTACGCTGCTCAGGTGCGTGCCCTTTTGGCTCACAATCCATCTGCCCTCGAACTCAACTCGGCCCCTCCCTCGATACAGGCCTCGCTGCTTCTGGGCGTCGCTTTCGCTGTGGGATCTGGTGTGAGCATGGCGCTATTGTCGCTCATCCCGGTCCACGAGGGATCGCACGCTGCTCTGACCTCGAGCCCGTGGACCTGGCGGTTCATGGGCGCCATCCACGACTTCATCAACGGCTGCTCGTTCTACATGTGGTGCGTCTACATCTCCGTCACCGAAGCGCCTTTGCTTCGACGATCTCCGCTTGCTTAGCTAGCAAGATCGGTCTCGCAGGTGCCACCAGCATTTCCTGGGCCACCACCCGTTCACCAACGTGGCCGAAGCCGATCCCGACGTGCACACCAATGACCCTGTGGACTTCCGGCGGATCAAGGCCGAGCAGCCGTGGTACAGCCACTACCGACTCCAGCACCTCTACGCGCCCGTTCTCTATGGTACCTAGCCACCTCCTCGTCTCAAACAATAGTAGTCGCATGGCATTGGACTCATTTTGCGCCTTCAAGGTCTGCTTGCCACCAAGTTCCGCATCAACGACATTCAGATCATGTTCTTCCTCGGTGAGAATGGCAAGATCAGGTACATTCATGAACAACGGTTATACTTTGGGATACTATACTTCGACTATACGTTCGCAGCTTAGTACACTCCCTCCCCCCTAGCGGGCAGCGGTTTTGGGTGGAGCGCTCATTCTAACGCCTCTCTCGCGCGCCACATCAATCAGGGTGAACCCCACCGGTCCCTGGCACTGGTCCATGTTTATCCTGGGCAAGCTGTTCTGGGTGACCTATCGCATCGTCATTCCGTCCTTCTACCTGCCCCTGGGCCACGTCTTCGCCCTCGTGATGGCCTCGGATTTGGTGGCGAGCTACTACCTGGCTCTCATGTTCCAAGTCAACCACGTCGTCGCTCCCGCCATCTGGCCCAAGGTCAACAAGAAGACCGGTACGTGGTTCCGTTCCTACACTCGTCCTTCTCCCCCTCCTGAGGACTTGGGTCACTGCAGTCGTTAAAATGGTGCCTCTTCTTGGTTTGGAACCGAACAGGCATGGTCGACATGGATTGGGCGAAGCTGCAGGTGATGACCACGATCGATTACGCCCACGGCTCGTGGCTCACCACTTTCCTCAGCGGTGCGCTCAACCACCAGGTCGTGCACCACCTCTTCCCCAACATTTCGCAGGTACGGTTCCACTCTCTTTTCTCCTTTCCTCTCGGCCTTTCCAGAGCTCTGACCAGGAGGGTCACACACAGACGCACTATCCCGAGATCGCGCCGATCGTGCGCAAGACGTGCGAGGAGTACGAGGTGCCCTACGTGGTCCTGCCCTCGTTCTGGGTGGCCCTCAAGGCCCACCTCCACTACCTCATGGTCATGGGTGGCGCCCCCGACCTCCACTGAACAAGGAATGCGCTGTTCGGCCACCAGCATCGTGGGTGGCCCCCTCTCCCTGTCTTCGTTCTTTCAGTTTCGTGCGGAAGAGAAGAGCGAAGAAGGCCAAAGACGTTTCAATTCTCCAGAACTGTTTCGAAACCCCGATTGSAGATTTGCGCCCGGCAACAGAACGGAGGAGCTAAAATTGAAAATTCGTTAGAGAAGAACGAACGGCCACAACAAATCGAACTGGCGAAGAAGGTATTCTCACGGCAGTGACTGCACACAAAGCACAAGTTGGATTGATCGGCCCGAGACATACAAGAACCCGTATCAGTAAGCAAGACACAGATGGAAGGCCCTATAGTGGAAGAAACGGAAGAAAAAGAAAAGATGCAAAGTAGGCTCGAGCTGGAGGGACGAGCCGTGTTGCTGCTGCAAGCTGCCATACAGAGCGACACGGGGGGCGACTATGCCAAGGCCGTGGAGCAGTACGAAGCCGCTCTCCAGTGCCTCGTCGAGCTCACCCTCCTCTATTCCTCAGGTACCTTATTTATTCTCTTTTGTTCTCTTTTGTTCTTATTTATTCTTATTTATTTGTGATGATCTATCCCTTTTTTGGGTATTTTAATGTTAATATATTTATTTGTTTTTATTTGGCACTGGCTTGGCTGACGGCCCGGTGGTGGTTGCACGGGTGCAGAATCGGAAAAAGCGCTGAAGCAAGGGCTGCGCACGAAGATGACAGAGGTGGCGGACCGTGCGGAGACGCTGCGGACGTTCCTCCGGGAGCAAGAAGCCAAGGAGAAGGAGGCCGAGAAGAAGGAAGCAAGTACGCTCTCTTCTCCGTTTGCAGGGTCCACCACACACCACGTGCTCCGCGCTTGCACGGAAGCGGGACGGTCGATCCGTGAGGGCCTTGACTCGAGTCTGGCCACTGACCCTTCCCTTTTCCCCCTTCGCCTTCGCTCGCGTATGTTGGCGCGCACAGAGGATCTGCGGGAGTGTGAGGAGGTGTTGCAGATCGAAGGTGTACAGTGTCTTCATATTCACGCGGGGTACGCAGTTCTCCGCCATCAGCTGCACCCTACCAACTGCCCCCCCCCCACGCGCTCCATCGCCAACTCACGCGGCGACACACGACACACACAGGGAGCAGGAGGAAGTCGGGAGGGGGACGTTGCGCATACTCAAGGTCCCCATAGCCGACAGCGAGATGCGCTCGCACAAGCACTTGTACGGTTTTACGCTGGCCCGTGACGAGCCCTCGCCGCTTCCACAGGTGTTGTTGACCTTGCCGTGTGCCGTGTCCCACCAGGTTCCACTCGTTTGAAGCGGAGCAGGTGAACGGGGAGGAGGTGGTGCGGCTCACCTTCCTGGCCCTGGGCGAGTGCCAGCTTCCGCTCATCCCGGGCCTGCCCTGCCTCCGCACCACGCCACTCTCCTTCCTTCTGCCCATGCAGCAGGAGGGTCACTACGTCGCCTATATTTTCCCCAAGTACGTGTAGCTTCTCTCTCTTTCACACAACCCGCACCACCGCCTCGCTCACTCTCTAAACCGTCTTGGGCGCGTACTGTGTGTGCAGTAATATTCCACCGATCTACGTCGACGTGTTCGAGCGGAAGATGCGCGAGGTGTGCGAGGTGAAGCACTCGTACGGCGACGACCGCCACCACCAGAATTCGGCCGCGCAGCAGCCCTATTCGGTGGAGGAGGTGGAGGAGGACGGCAGCGAAGGGGAGGAGATGGAAGAAGAAGAAGAAGAAGAGGCCAAGGAAAAGACGGGCACGCAGAGGGACAAGAAGGTGGTGGTCGACAGGACCGACGTGAAGATCACCAGCGACGACGGCGAGTCGTGGCAGGTCACCAACGAGGTCGTCACCTTCAGCTCCACCGCCGAGGGTGCCGTCGTTCCCTACAAGCCGTTCGACGCGGTACGCCAATCCGTGTTCCGAAGCCGCACCTCGGTGCGCTGACACTGACGCGTGACCTCTCGGCGAGCAGACGGCCACTTTTTCGCAGCGAACCGCGAGCTACTTGGATTATGTGGCGTCGGCCATCGACACGGGCAGTACTTACCTCAGCGAGCGACTCGGTACCAAGATGCTCCACAGTCCTAGCCAGCGCAGCCACACACTGACCCTCCGCATTACGCGCGGTCATGCATAGAAAAGGGCAGCGAAGTCTTTGCGCATCGGCTGGCGGAGACGGTGCAGCAGGCCAAGGAGTCCGGCTGGCTGACTCCCAACGAGGAGGAAATGAAGGTCAATCCGCTCGTCAAGGGCACGATCTACTACGGCAGCCGCGTGTCTCCCATCGCCGTCACAGGTTCGTCCCCCACTCACACTCGTTTCTCGTTCGGTTTCGCCGACTAACAATTGAGTGAATGCAAATGGATGCCACATCAGCCTCCGGAGCGGTGGTGAACGGCCTCGTCTACGCTGCCGAGGGATTGGGCAAGCTCGTGGGCAAGGGCGTGGCCAAGGCAGTCCCGTCGGTGCGCATTGTGCACGTTGGGGTTGTTATTGTATCACTGGCTCGCTGACTCGTCTCGCGTCTCTCTTTTCCGTAGGGCGGAGACGGTGATGGCTATGCGCCTGTCAAGTCGGCGATGGGCGTTGGCGGTTCGACCGTGCGCGGCGTGGGTACGTGTGATGTCGTGTCGTGTGCTTGACACGATTTAGTTTCGTTTTTTTTCCCACCTATTTTGAACTTTAATCACTCGCGTCGCGACCATGACACCAGTTACGGTCTGGGAGGCGCTGGAGAACGCTGGCAAAACGGTGCTGGCGGCATCGAGCGGAGCCACGGTGACTGTGGTCCAGCACAAGTACGGCTCGGAAGCCGCCGAGGTTGTGGGCCAGAGCTTTGCGGTCGGTGCCGACGTCTTCCAGACTGTCAGCAACGTCCGATCGCTCGGTGTGAAGAAGCTCGCCAAGAGGGCCGCCAAGAAGAGCACCATCAGCGCTGGTACGCTCTTCGTTTTGCCCCGTGATCCGCACTTTTGCCCACCCCCTGCTTCTCACCTGCACGCGCACGCCTCTTTGGGTACAGCGCGAACAGTGGTCACGATCAAAACCGACGAGTCAGGCAAGCCGCTGGCCATCGAAGATGTGAAGCGGAAGCCCGTACCCACCATCGAGTTCCCCATGCCCGAGGAAGCTTTGACGTCAGGGTCGTCGCCGGGTRAGCTTACCTTCCCCCGCTCCCTCCGGTCTTGTTTTGTTGTTAACACGGACACTTAAATCCAGGAGGCCAACAGCTGTTGCTGGAGGGGCGACAGCTGTACACACCTCTAGTCACCATCGAGGAGGTGGACCACCACAGGGAAGATCACAACTTGTGATTTCTCGGTTCCAGAATCCTGTTCCAAAAAAAAAACAAAAAAACAAAAAAACAAAAAAACAAAAACAAACCTAACCAGCAACATAGTGGATGAAGCAATCCTCTTTGACTCCACACTTTACTCCTGCTGGTCTTCTTATCGTGAGGTAAAGACTTGACATGAACCTGTCTGATCAGTGGACAAACAAAGGTATAAAAGGAAGAGGGGATGGTGATCGCGTCAGGTGCCTCAACCCAATCGCTTGGTCTGCCGCTTACACTGGAAGACGACGCCAGGTTTCGAAGTAAATCAGATTTCAAGTCTAACGCCTTAACCACTCGGCCACGCCCCCTGGTGATGGAGACGGCGGGATTCGAACCCGCGATTGGTGATGTTAGACGCGCCCTCCAGCCGGACACTCGAGACACCTTGACCATGCACCACAGCCCAACCACCAATGTACTTGCCCTTGAACCGACCTCGGCTTTTTCTTATTTGCAAATAAAAAATGACGTAACAAAGAACGAAGCAACTATTAATTCTCGGTGGAAGAAGCTAGGATGCGGTAGACCGAACGGAAGCTATGAGGCGCAGGAGGTCGGCCGAGGAGGGCAGGCCCAACGCCGCGCGTAGCCAGGCGCGGGCTCGGATGGCCAGCGGCTCCCACACCACGAACTTGGCCTCGAACGCCGGCGACTCCAGCTCCAGCAGCACCAACACCGTCACGGCGATCCTAGGCCAGTCCTTCGTCTTGTCGCTGGCCAGCAGGGCCTTGTCTTCCTCGTCCTCGCTCTTCTCCTTCCCATGTCCGCTCTCGTTGCTCGCCGACGAGAGGTCAGACAGCAAGCTGCGCCACGCCCCGTGCAGCGCCGTGACCTGTTGGCTCACGTCTTGCCTGTAAGGTGACGCCATCATGATGTCAGCGAATTGGGGAACAAAAGCATTACAATTTTCATCATCATCGTCATCACGGTGGTGGCAGCTGACAAAAAACGTACTCGGAGAAGCAGGAGGGCACCAGGTCCCCCGCGGACCACCAGCCCTGGAACTGTTGCGTGCTCACGATGCGATTGAACAGGGCCGCGGGAGTTCTGCGAGAGGTGCGTAGCATAGGGACCTAGTGGTGAGCAGACAACGCACGCCACGCAATGCCCCGAAGAAGAGAGGGTTGGCGGCGTACAGGGTCAGCCCACCAAGTGCGGAGTCGATGGCAGACACGGCCGGGGCCGGGCCGAAGAGGGGGGCGCCCACGTGACCTCCCAGCGAGTAGTTAGGCGAGCTGGGGCTGTAGACCGGCGCCGAAGGCACGTAGGTTGGGATCGCGTTCGGATGCGTGCTGGCTGGAATCGCGCCGAAGGTGTTCGCTGCCGGGTTGTAGCCCGTGGGCGCGGTCGGCGTAGAGGCCGACGGCGTGGGCGAGTAGGATGGTGATGTGGGCGAGTAGGAAGGCGACGTAGGTGAGTACGACGGCGATGTTGGGCTGTAGCTGGGCGACGTGGGCGAGTACGACGGCGATGTGGGCGAGTACGAAGGCGACGTTGGGCTGTAGCTGGGTGATGTGGGCGAATAGGGAGGTGACGTGGGCGAGTAGGCCGGCGACGTTGGGCTGTCGGCGAATACGACGGGGATGTGGGCGCATACGAAGGACTGCATGTGGGCGCGGTTAGGTGAGATGCAATCAAAGATTGAAAGCCGCAGAGTAGTACCTGTATGCCACCTGTGCGGGTGCCGGTGCTGTTGGGGGATGGGTAGGCCCAGATCTGGGCGCGGGGGTAGTGTTGGCGGTGGCGCGCCGGATCGTCGCTGTCGAGATACCACCCGCGGCAAGGCAGGTGAAGGGAGACACCACGGAGTAGAGGAGCGCCAGCTTGGTCATCTCGGCTCGGGCGTAGTGCTGCACTGATGTCGCGGCGCCCGGGCGCTTCAGCTCGTCCTTGACGCGCGCGAAGCGGTAGTGCCACACGCCTGAGGCGGAAATCAAAAGGGACCCAACCCGTGAGTCACACCCGCACGCACATCACACTGCTGAATTAAGTGGTAGAATGGGGGGGGGGACAAGGGTCGTACTGTTGTCCTGCTGGTAGTCCTTGATGAGCGCGCGCACCGCCAGCCGATGCAGCAGCGTCGACACCTGCGAGGTGGGTGTGCGCAGAACCACCCGCTCCCTGATCGCCTCTGTATACAGGGATTGGGCGCGTGGTACACTCTGGTCAGCCACATACGCAATGCGCAAGGATTGGTGGTGAGGGAGGAGAGGTGGAGAGATGAGAGCACCACCTCCGCGAGGCCCGCGAGCCGAGATTAGCGCAGAGTCGCATGCGGTTGTGGAGGGCATCAGTGCATAGACCGCCAGCGTGTCGCCCTCAAAGAGCGGCGGAGGCTGGAAGGGCGCTTGGTAGGGCTGGCCAAGCGCGGCGGCGGCAGCGGCGGTGATTCCGGAGCTGTTCTCCATCGACGACTTTTCGCGCTTCGAGAGGTGCTCCTCGATGGCCGACTTGATGGGGTAGCACGGGAACACCTCGCGCAGCGAGAGCGGGTTGTGGCACATGGGACAGAAGCGGCCCGTGGTCAGCGACTCCTGCAAAGAACACTCGTTCAATGTTAAATACTCCACCAAAAGGGAGGAATGTCTGGCATGTCACGTACCTTGGTGAGCCACTGGTGGATGGCCGTTCGGTCGAAGAGGTGGCCGCACGAGGTGACCGCCGGCTCCTGCATCAGCTGGCCGGTGATGGGACACAGCCACTCCTTGGGCAGCTGCTCCTCCTCTCCCTCCGCCTCCTGATCCATGTCATCGGCGCCCTGGTCACTGTTGTGATCGTCCTGCTGGGCCTCGTCTGGGCGTTGACTGTTGTCTCCGAGCCATGACACGGCCAGGTCGTTCCAGCCTGGCCGGAGCGCACGAGCAAGCTGACGTGCAGTGGCCGCCTCCATGTCGTGTCTGTTCACAAACCTGTGAGTACTAGCGTACGGCATAACACCAGCAGAGCAGGTGGTTACTACGCACTTGGCGGAAATGAACTCGGCCGAGCCGCGCATGGCTCGCGCCATTGCCTTGATGCACTCCACATCGGCCGAGCCTGGGATGAGACATTAGTGTGATGCGAGTTAGGCGCCGTTTTATGGGCCTTGTCCGCGCAATAT
>CACVKS010000521.1:0-16386 GCA_902749335.1 Acanthamoeba triangularis
TGGCCGTGGTGGTGACGACCACGGCGGACGAGGATGAGGGGGAGGGGGCCGACTTGCCTTTCTGTCGTCGCTCGATGGATTTCGATTGCGACGACGTCATCCTACCGCTCCCATCTTCTTCTACATCATCCTTTTTCTTTTCCACAACCACCACCTCCTCCTCCTCCTTGTGGTGGGCCGACTCCTTTTTCCCTCCTTCGGAGGGGGGCACCACGCCTTCCATCTCGTCGCTTTCGTTCTTTTGCTGTTTTGTTCGAGTTTTGGTGCGGATCAAACCATGAAGTATGCCCTCGCCGTGGGCCGTGGCCTCCTTCGAGCTTTGCTAGGTTTTCAGCAATCGATTGCAGATTAGGTTGGTTGGAGATGTCGCGAGAGCTGCGTATCCAGCACAACAACAAAATTAATTAATTATTAATATTTGTTAAGAACGCTGCCGCAACCGCTCGCCAACATAGTTAGCTCACTGGTGAAGAACTTCTTCAAGTGTCTCGATCTCCCTCGCAGATACTGTGACAGATTCCAGGGTTGGGTCTACAATGAGACTACAACTGCCAGCATAGGAATGATAAGTTGGACGCCTGCCACATGTGCCTGAGCTTGTCAGGCAGCGAAATCTCTGTGGTGGGCCTTGCATGGCAATTGTTTGTGCAGTTCTCAGAGGAGTGAGAGACCGTACGAGGTATGAAGCGAGCGAATAGCAGGTGTCAAGCGCCAGTGACGCCGGAAGACCGCTCTGAACGCGCGGCGGAGCCGGGGAAGTTGCACCTCGCGTGAGCACGGGCAAAGACCGCATTCCATACGGGCAACTCGGATATTTTTGAGAAATTTGAGATATGCGGCACCGGATTGCCGGGAAATTCTCAAAATATCGGGCAGTGCATTCCCGATTTCTTTTTTTTCTCTCAAGCACACGAGCTTCGGCAGCGAGAAAGAAGACGAAGGGAGAAGAGAGGAGGAAGACGAGAAGGAGAGAGATGACAAGAGGCCACTTAGCGTCGCGACGCAGCTATGATACTAGTATCTCTTCTCCAAGGAAGAGGAGGACGTCCCTAAACCACAGTGTTGGCTAGCTTTGATTCTGGAAGAACGAAAGGGGCGATTAGACCTCTTGCTTTGATTCTCATTCACGATTTCGCTCCTCGTAGACTCTTATCATTTCCCGTTCGGGTACGTCGACAGCGCCTCGCTACCTCGGGCAGCTTGTCGTCAGTTTAATCGCTCACCTTGCGCTACTCGAATTTCTTCTGCGTGCAGAACCATTCATCGCTCAGGCGAGAAAGATTTCGAAGATGACGACCAGGCGAGGTCGCATCCGCAGGGCTGGGGGCGGAAGAGAGGGCACGAGGGCGAGCCCATGGAGCACTACAAGCTCGATCTAGTGCCGCTGGGTCGGGCGGAGGACGACCATGCGTCGTCCAATGCCACCAGGGAAGACGTGGTGCCGAAGCGGCGGCGACCATCTGTCGAGAATTCATCATATCCATCTTTGGTCCCCATCTCCCCCTCGTTCCCATTCACATCTTCGCCGGCCGCACCCTCTGCACCGCGACCATCGACGTCGAGCGCCTACTCGCGATCGCCACCGCCGCCGCCGTCCTCGGGAAGAGGCCAGCACTTTACCTTCTCGCCGTTCTCGCTCACCACGGCGCCCATCTCGCCGCCCACGGACGAAGCCCACTCGGCCTGCGCCTCCATCCTTCGTGCGCTCAACGAGAAGGTAAGGCGCGCGTACCACAGCGACGATCGCGAGCAGACGCAGGCCTTGACCGCCAAGGAGCAGAAGGGCAAGAAGGAGGGCAGCAGCGGCAACAAGCGAAGGCGGGAGAAGAGCTTCTGGGCCGAGCTCACGACGAAGAAGGTGCAGGAGGCCAAAGCGCAGCAGCAACAACGACAGACACGAGGTGGCAAGCACGTCAAGGGCAAGGAACGCGAAGAATGCAAGATCGAGCCGCCTACTACGGAAGGAGACTGCGAAGCGGAGGTACAGCCGAAGATGGAAGAAGAGAGGACGCCCACGCAAGCGGCGCTCGGGCCCTCATCTACATCTACAACGGCATCGGCGGAGGAAATTGTTGTAGAGGGCAGGCTTCGAGGCGGCCATGTCGTGCAGATGGCGAACATCGTCGCGACGAAGAGCCCGAGCGGCAGTGCGGCTCGCATGAGCACTCATTTTGAGGACGACAACCACCTTCGGCTCTTTGCACAGGCGACAGAGCTGATGCTGGCGTTCGACAGGTGCGCGCATTCTCTCTTTCTCTCTGTGGTATGTGTGCGCGACTCTACTCGCGTATCATTTTAACGTGGTGGTGCGGTTCAGGTTGATGTGGTTGTTCGCGCCGCTGCATCCGTCGATTATCCACGAGGACAACATACGGTTGGCCCTGTCCGCGCGACACGACGAACACAAGGACCTCGCCAACCCGCTCCTCTTACACGTCCACGCCGCGCTCGCTTTCGGTACACTCTACCGCTTGCTGCCCTTCGCCCACACTGGTGGCGCTTCGACACTCACACCCGACCCAACTCTCTCGCAGGCGCACTCCTGCTTGAGGCGCGAGACCTGGCCGACGAGTTCTTCGAGCGAGCGCGAAGGCAGCTGGTGTACGTGTTCGATTCGACGGACTACAACATCGCCGAGGCCATGTGGTGCCTGGGCTTTTACCAGTTCGCCAAGGTACTTACTGCCTCTCAGCGCGACTTGCAGCTGACCTGCTACGACCCTCAAGTTACTTACTCGCCCGCTGTCCCCAGGGTCAAACAAATCAGAGCACCTATTACACTACGTTGGCGCTGCAGATCGGCCAGCGGCTGCAGGCCCACAACTCGTACTTTTACGGCAAGTGCCTGCTGTCCGCCGTGCTCAACCCCGACTTCACCTTGGGTAAGCAGTCGCACCACACCACACGAGTGAGTCACCTCACATTCACTTTTTGTGTGACGCTGACCACCTGCGGTGATGTTCTTTCAACAGAGGAGAAGGCGAGGCTGGTCAATGAGTACGCGGTGAAGGTGACCGAGATGCCTCTGTACTACGACAAGAACCGGTCGCTGCTGATCAAAAACAGCACCACGCTCACCTTTGGCACTGTGCGCGATCGGGGCATGTCCACGCTCTTCATTCTCAACAAGGTAGGCTAGTACCCCCCCAACGCGCGAGGGCGCAAACCGCAACCACTGATTCACTCTCTGGCTTCTGGTTTCGGCTCAGGCGAGAAACCTGGAGAAGATCATCACCGAATGTCTGTTGCTGCACGCCTGCTGGATCAAACCGGACCACACCCACAGCGAAGAGGACAGAGCGCGGATCGCCAGCGACAATGCCCTCATCCTCTCCAAGTACAGCCAGGGCCTGACCATGTTCCGCCAGGAACTGCAGAACAGCGCTGGTACGCACGTGCCCTCATATAGATATAGATACACTTATATGTCACTGGAAATGCTAAGCATGTGTCACCTTGTGTCGCATCGCACAGACAAGTTTGTCGACAGCTTCGCAGCGACGATGGTGCTCACCTGGCTCGCGCTCAACGTGCAGTACTATGGGCTGGCGGACAACCCCAAGCTCGCGCTCTACTGGTCCCTCCAGTTCGCAGACAAGGCCAAGTGCCTGTCCATCGACATCTGCAGCCCCAACGGTAAGTGAACCAATCATCACCACCTCTCCCTTCTCTCATCGACAAGGCTCAGCGCTGATATCACTTCTTCTTCTTCTTCAGTGATCGCTGCCTATGAAATTGTGTTCAACTTCGTGGTCTCGGCCGAGCGCCTGGACGTGGCCGAGCAGATACTCGCCCTTCCCAAGCTCCAGCGCTGGACGGCCGTCTTCCCGGTGTGCGAGTCGCGGCTCAGGCAGCTCGCCGACCGCCTGGCCCAGGAGAAGCTGCAGGCCCGGCAAACCGTCGCCGGCCCGAACCTCAGCCGGCCGTCATCATCGCCCGACTCCACGCCCGACCTCGGCCGCGGCAGCGGCAGCGGCGCAGATGGCGGCGGAGAGAGCGAAGACGGACCGGCGGGTCGACGACCAGCCGCGGACGATCGTGGCGGCGACAGCTGCGGTGGCGGTGCTTGTGACTGGAGCAACTACAGCGCTGGCAAGCTGGCCGACATGGCCGCGTGGGGCCTGGAGGGCGACCTCGACCTAGCCTGGCTCCAGTGGCTCAACTGACTCTCGTGTGAATATATTTATACCCTCCTTCAAATAATAATAATATCTATACATTCAAGTGTTAATTGTAAATTTTTAAATAGAAATATATATATTTTAAGAAACTGGTAATGTCAGTAGAGGGTGTGGTATTGCTTTCGCTTGCGGAGGTACATGAAGACGCCGATGAGGGCGGCGATGCCCAGCAGTACGCACAGGCCACCGATCACGCTCGCCATGGTGGCCCACCACGGGAAGTGGTCGCTGTCCACATCGCCTCGTCCGCCGTTGCCCTTCACGGGCGAGGGCGAGGCCTCCGGCCCCACCTGGAAGGCCCCGTAGGCCACCCCGTCAACTACCAACTCGCCGCCCACGGCGCAGCACGAACCGGCCGGGCACCGGGCAGAGGTGAGGTCCACGTCTCGGCCACTACAGCCGCCGTCGGGGAAGAAGAAGAGCTCGTAGCCGCTGGCGTCAGCCTCGGGCTTGTTGACGGTGAAGCTGCCGAAGTGCTGGCCCTGACCGGTGGTACCGTTGGCGTTGACACACTTACCGACGGGGAAGGTCAGGGCCTGGCCTGGCGCGCAGCCCGAGGAAGACTCGTCGTTGTTGTTGTTGCCGATGGCACAGCCCTGGCACAGGGCGGCGTTGGCGTGGGGATTGAGCGGGGCAGAGGACACGACGGCGATCAGGGCGACGAACGTAAGCACCAAGAGTGCTAGGATGAAGCTGGAGTGCTGCGTGGTCATGTTGTGAGTGTTGAGTGCGATGTGTGTTGGCCATTCCTCTAGTCGTCCGCAGTTTGGTGGTGCCAAGAGCAGCAAACCGAGAGAATAGTCGTGGGAATGGCCAGAATAAAAAAGGCGCATTTCATGCATACCGCAACCAGGGCTGGCCTTTATGTACATACATGGCTGAGTGCTTACTCATCTGAAGCAGCGCCGTCAGTGAGAAAGGTGGACATGAAAGCTGACGCCAAGGTCGACTGGTCGATGGACGCCGAGGGAAGCCACGGCGCGTCGCCCTGCTCGTCGTCATCGTAGTTGTCGTCGTCCTCTTCGGCTCCCCTCGCCACCACCGGCACAGGCATCTCAGCGCGGTTGCCCGCCATTCCGCCACTGCCACCTGTGCCGCGCCTTGTCGGCGTCGGGGACCCAGCTTCCTCGTCCAGCGCAAAGGTGGGCGACAGGCTCTGGGGGTGCAGCGGCTGAAACAGCTGCGGAGACTCAACTGAATCTGTAGGGAGACAATCTAGTCAGACCGTGTGCGGTGGTGCGTGCGTGTGCGTGTGCGGTGGTGCGTGTGCGTACCAGCGTCGTACAGGCCGAAGAGGGGATCGTGCGAGGCCTCCAGCTGATCGAGGCCGTCATCGGGCGGCTGATGACTGGCGCCTTCAGCGTAGGACAGGTACATCTGCCGACACTCGTACGGGTTCTGGTTCAGCGCGCCTGCACTCGCGCGCGAGTCAGCTACACGGAGTCCTCTCCGACGCGTTGTAGGACGATAAGGGAGGGAAAAAAAAGAAAAAAAAGAAGGGGGTCGAAACGCACGTCCGATGCTCAGCCACTCGAAGTTGAGGCGCTCCACACAGTCGAAAAACTGTGGCACAAAACAACACACGTGTTGGTAGAGGAAGAGGAAGGAAAAAGCAACAAAAAATTATAAATTAAGCTAAAGGGGAAAAAAGAAGGGAGGTCGTGTGAGGGAAGGGAAGGGCACCTCGCGCTTACTTGGCCACGTCATCCTGCTCAACCCCTGCTCGCCTGAGCCCTTGGGCTCTGTGCGCGCACCACACACCCGACACGCACGACACGACACGACACGACCACGGCACGCGACGCGATACACATGCAACACGCGCGGTTAACGACCGGGCAATGCATGCCGTACGCTTGGGGAAGAAAAGAAAAAGATGGAGAAGAAGGTACTGGTGAGGAAGGACGACGCTGCTGGCGAGCCGACCGGCGTGCCGCCGCCAGACGATCCGCCCGACACGGGCGGCTGCGGGTGCTGCTGGGCGTACTTGGTGGCATAGGCAAAGAGCGGGGCCTGCTGGGAGGGCGACGACGAGAGGTGGTTGGTGGTGGCGGCGCCAAACGTAGTGGGCGACGACGAGAGGTAGTTGAAGTGCTGCGACCCGGCGGGCGAGCTCGACAACGACGACGATGACGAGCGACCGGTCGCCGCAGCAGAGTTGTAGGGCGACGAGCCGAACGAACCGGTGACGGCGTCGCCGATGGCCACCATCGATGATGGCGACGACGAGAGCGAGGAGGTGGACGGGGAGGGCACCGACATGACGGCGCCGCGCGAGGGTCGTCGTTGTGCGAGGAGCTGGCGGTGGAGCTGTTGCTGGTACAGGTGCAGGAAGCGAATGATGCACTGGTCGGGGCTTGTGTTCAGCTTGCGCGCTACCACGTCCCCTGCGCCAGAAATCAACCATAAAAATATTATAAGAATATTAAATAATATATCAGATAAAAAGGAAGGCTGGGTTGGGTGGAGAGTACATTGTACAGAGTTGTGCGGGTAGAGGGATGCACAGCTCCACAATCTGCGGTCGAGGTCATCATTCCAGGTTGGTGGCGGCCTTCCTCCTGCATCCGACGTAGTGGGGTACTCTGCGCTGCTACCCATCGTAAGCACATTGGGGGCTGGTCGCGGAAAGGGCACAAAGACCACCACCTGTGGCAGCTGTTCTCCCATCTTCTTTTACTTCGTATTTTAAATCCTTTTTGTTCAATTTTTTTGTTTTGCGTTTTGTAGTGGGTGACGTCAGCAAGCATTCATCGCATTCCGCAGGCCAACGGCCGACTGTTGGCGCCAAAGTGGTGTTGCGTTTTGCTGTTGGGTGTAGTGGAGCGGATAATCAGATTTGATAGAATTGAAGGAGGTGCTGCGTGGTTCAGCCGAGTAGTGAAGAAGAGGAGATGACGGATCCGGCGCCCTCGAAGGTGAAGGTGGTGGTACGCATTCGGCCCTTCGTGGCGAAGGAGGTCAACAAGCGTTGCGTGGTGGTGTCAGAGAAGTCCTCCATCGAACTGCGCCAAAGCGCGCACGCTCCCGCGCTCAGCTATGGGTACGTTCCCTTTCAATGGAGGTCCAATTTCATGATGATGGACTTGCAATCTCATGTTCATGAACACCATCTGCAGCTTTGATGGAGCGTACGATTCCGATTCGCAGCAAGAAGATCTCTTTAAGAATGAGATTGAGCCCATGATCGGCTCAGTTTTTAAAGGCATTCACACGACCATCTTCGCCTACGGCATCACCGGCGCAGGTACTTTATTCCCTACACTTTCCTCTTCTGCGACACGACCATCCTCGAATCAAAATCTGCCCCGTTTTGTTTTGTAATTGCTAAAGATTTCTGTGATCTCCCTCTCACTGTCGGTGCTCCAGGCAAGACCTTCACGATGCAGGGCTCGGACGAGCAGCCGGGCCTGATCCCCCGTGTGGCGCGGAAGGTGGTGTCGCTGGCCGCTCAGCACACGGCCGCGTTGGCCTCCAAGGGTGCCTCTAATGCCAGCAAGTGCTCCGTAACCGTCTCCTACCTGGAGATCTACAACGAGAAGGTGTTCGACCTGCTGCGGCCCAAGACCAAGGACCTGCCCATCCGCGAGGACACCAACAAGAACATTATCATTCCCGACCTCGCCCAGGTATTACCGCCTCTTCAGGTTCTCTCAGCTCTCCACCACTAAAGTGGCTGTGGTGTTTGTGTTGTGTTGTTTGTATGGTGCTGCGCCCACAGTTGCCCGTGCGCACGTACGAGGACTTTGCCAACACCTACGCCGAGGGCTGCAAGAACAGGACGGTGGCGCCCACGAGCCTCAACGCCCACTCGAGCCGCAGCCACGCCGTGCTCATCTTGACGGTACCTCGGCACTCTACTCTATTGTCTTGTGTTGCCTTTCGCTCTTCTTCAAACAATTGATTTTGGTTTTAACCAACATTCCACGCGGCACGACAGGTGAAGCACAGGGACGGCAAGCGCAAGTACGTCGGCAAGCTGCATCTGATCGATTTGGCCGGCAGCGAGGACAACCGCCGAACGGATAACATTGGCATTCGGATGACCGAGAGCAGCAACATCAACAAGTCCCTGTTCGTGTTGGGCAAGGTCGTCAACGCACTCAATGACGGATCGGTTCGTGCCATCGCCACCATCTCCACCAGCCAGCGTGTCTCTTTTTCCCCCACACACAACTCCACACGAGTTCGAGTCTCACCGTCGTCAGTCCACGTTGCACGATTGGCGCTGGCGTGTACTCTGTATATACAGAGCCGGGTCCCGTACCGAGACAGCAAGCTCACGCGGCTGCTGCAGGACTCGCTCGGTGGCCGCAGCTATGGCGTGATGATTGCCAACATCTCGCCCTCGGTCAACCACTACCAGGACACCTTCAACACCCTCAACTTTGCCTCCAAGTCGCGCCAGATCATCAACAAGCCCGTCGTCAACACCGTGGATGGTACCCTTCCACTCCCTCTCCACCAACCTAATTATATTTATTGCCAGTGATCACCGCGACCAATCATTAATCTCAACTGGTGGTGTAGACGAGGCCTCGCGCAAGGCGCTGTTGGAGGAGTACTTGGAGCTGAAGAAGCGAATGCCCGGCGCGGCCGGCAAGGAGAACCGCAGCAATGGCAGTAATGGTAACAACAGGCGCGGGGCCAAGGAGCGATCATCTGCCGGCAGCGACGGGCAGAAGATCGACGTGGGCGACCTGGAGGCCTTCATCGCGCAGAAGACGAAGGAGGCGCTCGAGCAGCGGATCAAGGATATGTTTGGCGGCGAGGAGGTGCTCAAGTCCAAGATGGAGAACGAGAACTTCCGTATGCTCAAGGAGCTGGAGCGGCGCCTGGTCGAGACCAACAAGCGCCACCTGGAGCAGTGCTTCGATGACGATGACGAAGACGAGCAGTGCGGCAACAACGTCGATCCGGTCTCGAACGGCAATGGAGATTCCAAGGTGCGCAGCAACACCCGGATAGATGCCTGTACAACACCTTGGGCTAACGCACACGCAACACGCACCACCGCACTCACACGCGCACAGGCTCTGCTTCTGACGCCGTTCACGAAAGTGACGACGGGCGTGGACATGGCCCGCCGGGCGAGGAAGTACGCGAAGAAGGGCCAGTACGATCGGGCGATCCGCTACTACAACAGACGTGCGTGGCCCCATTTTATTATTATTATTATTATCTTTATTTTATCTTGTAATTTATAATTCTCTTTTCTTTGTCGTCGTGTGCGCAGTGATGAAGGTGATGCCGGAGAAGGAGCCGTCGATCAGGAAGAAGATTGCCAAGCTGGAGGAGCGCAAACGGACCGAGGCCGCCACAACACCCGCAGACGTCACCGCTCTCAAGGGTACGCACATGCGGCCCTCATAGAAGCACAAAGGCAACACCATTTACTCACGTCCCCTTATTCTTGTTTTTTTTTTATATATATATATTCTAGAGGTGCGGCGAGCCAAGAAGGATGACTCCACGCCATTCCAGCCGTCGAGCTTGTCGTCGCTCATGAAGTCGCTGAGCTTGTCCGGCGACGACAAGGTCAAGACCCTGGCCGGACCCAAGAAGCTGTCGTTTGACAACTGCGACGATCACAACAACTCCAGCGGGACCAAGCGATCCGCAACCCGAAAGGTTCGTCCTCCTCTCTGCTCTCACACATCGCACGCAACACGCAACACGCCGTCGCCCATGCCGCACCCACACTGCAGTTCGTCTTGCTTAGATGGTGCGTGCGGTGTACAGGCGAGCGCGAGCGCGGAGCGCGTGGGAGTGGAACAGAGGAGGCGCCAGCAGACGCCGGCGGCCAAGGCGAGCAGCAGGCCTGCATCGGCGCAGAGTCTAAGCTCGAGCAAGGGCGCGACCAGGATCACCACCACCACGAGGAGAGAGCCATCGAAGGCAGTCTCCGCAGATACGGTCACGGCAGTGGTACGCGAGAGGATCCGCCTCAAGTCGTCACCCGCCCTCACAACGGCCGAGGTAACCGAAAAGAAGGCGGGGAAGGAGGTGCTGCGAGTCGATGAAGAGGAAGAGGAGGTAAAAAAGGTGGCCAGCGATCAGGAAAGTGAGGAAGAGGAAGAAGCGGTGAGCGAAGAGGAAGAGGAAGAGGACAGGAAGAGGTCGCGACATCACTTTAGTGAAAGCGAAGACGATGACGGAGACGATGGTGAAGATGATGACGACTACCTCGACATCAAGGCTTCCTCCCGGCAGAGCGCACAGAGGATCGCACAGCCGAGCAAGGCCGACATCGACAGTGAAGAGGACGATGAACGCGAAGACGATGGAATCGCCACCAACACCCGCGAGGGCGCCGACGAGCGGGAAGAGGTACCTCGCTCTTCGTCTTCGCTTTCGCTTTTCCCGCTCAACGCTCATCAATCCGTGTCTGTGTGTTGTGCAGGATGTTTTGCACGTGGTGAACACGGGCTCGATGAAGGACCTGCTGGAGCTCCACGGCATCGGCAAGAAGCGGGCCGAGGCCATCATCGACAACCGACCATTCCGCCAGGTACCCTACATCTTCTCAGTGTTGTGTGGTTGGTTGTACGTTTGACAACGAGTTTCAGTTGGTCACTAATGGAGTTGAATCACAACAGTTGGCTGAGTTGAAGAAGATCGGACTGGGCGAGAAGCTCTTTGAGGCCTTCATGAAGAGGAACGTGTGGGAGGCGGTCTGATGACCAACGGAGGCCAGTCCCTCTTTCCTCCCCCAAACATGGGTAGTACCCATCGCGGCAGATGTACACACTATTGCTACACATCAACCAACGCGTGCGACATCAGGCAGTAAAACGACTGGTGATGGCACCCAGCTTCATATATTAACCTGAGAAACAATTAGGAATATAGTGATCTCTATTTTCTCAAAACATGTGTTGAGAAAAAAGTGTACGTCACTGTGAGTTCGTTGGTGTTCACTAAAAGAAAACCTGAGTGAGACCCATAGTTACACTGAACTGGACCAACCTGAACGACATGTCGAGGTGGCTGGGCAGTGGCCAGCGGTATCTCTACGACCAGGGGGAGGAGGACGATGACTACGCCTGTGCGGACGACTATGGCGAAGATGAGGAAGAAGATGAGGAAGAGGGGGTGGAGCACTATGACCTGGAGACAGAAGAGGTCCACAACCTGCAGCCGCCCTCGACAGATACATGGCTCCTCACTGCCTTCACCACCAGCGCCCGCCAGGCCAAGGTGCCCCCCGGCTACCCCCTTTGTCTTTTTTTTTTTGATCTTTTTCACTTATTTTTATTGTAGGGCAAGCGGCCAAGCGGCGCGAGCGAGGAGCGGAGGCCGGGCAGCGCAGCGGCTGAGGCGGCGAAGAAGAGGCAGCGAGAGGCGCAGAAGCTCGCGGCCCAGTGGAACCTCACCTCCACCTCCACCACCGCCACAACCGAGCCTGCGGGATCTGAGGCGGTGACCGTTACGGAGGAGTGGCAAGTCACGCTCCGCTCGGATCGAGGTTCTTTCCACCGCTGACCCTTGGTTACTGTTGTTGCTGTTGGTGTGGCTGAGGTCGTGGATTGCTTACGACTTGTGCAGCGGAGCTGCTTCTCGTGTTCGCGCTACCGCAGGACTACCCGCCCGCACCTTGCGGGGTCAGCGCGGTGCTGACCTCGCGCGGGTCGAGTGGGTCAGGCGACGCGGCAGTCTCGACTCCCGCGGGCGGCCAACCGGAGCCAAGCGACGAGCTCTCCAGCGCCACCGTCACCAGCATGCTCCAAGACCAGGTTTGTGACGACACACACGACACACACGACACACACACCGCACGCACTCTCACTGATTGTGGTTGGCGGCAGGCGGCCAGGAATGTGCGGGTGTCGGCACTGGTCCCGATCGCCCAGAAGTGGCTGGACGGGTACACGGACCGCGTCGTGAGCCTCGAGCAGCAGCGCAAGGCGGATGCCGAGCGTGCGGCCCAGGAGGCCCTCGCCGCGGCCCTCGCCGAAGCGGAAGCCCTCGAAGAGGCCCGCCGAGCCCTGGCCGGTACGTACCTCTATCACCACCTTCATCGTCACCATCAACTTCATCATCGGACTGACTGGGTGGTGGGTGGGTAACGTTAGATGGCCCGACCCCGTTCACGCGGTGGCTCAAGCGGGTCGGGATCAAGCCGCCCAAGGCGATGCGCCACGGCCTGGCCGACGTCGAGGAGTTGTTCGCCCGCAAGCTGGCCCTGCGCAAAGCCCTGCCCAGCGCCCGCTCTACCCCCGTCGAGCCTCTCCAAACCCTGTGCATCAAGGTCAGTCCCCCGTGACCGTGCGGTGACTTCTGGTGTGGAATGCAAACAATGTCAATCGATGTGGGTGTGTGCCATAGGTGCTGGGCGAGTCGCTGCTGCGCTACGAGAGCCTGGCGGGCTACCCGTTGCAGATGCGACAGAAGATATTGCACTACCTGGCGACCGAGCTGCGCCTGCTCTTCCCCGAGCACCTGCGCGTGCTGCTCGACGACGAGTTCACGTCGCTCGACTTCTCCGGGCGGATCTCGTTGGGCCGCAACAGCCGCAGCCGCAGCCGCATCCGCAGCAAGGCCGAGAAGGCCGACAAGGCCGACAAGGCCGACAAGGCCGGCAAGGTCGAGAAGGCCAACAAGACGCGCGACGAGCACGTGAAGGAGGTGGGCCTCCTGTGCCCGCAATTGAAGGAGATCAACCTCAGCGGCGCGGTCCGCATCACCAACTTCAGCCTGTCCGAAAGCATTGCCAAGTGTGTGCAGGTTCGTGCGGCGTGTGCGGCGTGTGCGGCATGCGTTGTGTGCGATCTGTGTCTCGTGTGCGGTGCGTCGTGCGTCGTGCGTCGTGTGTCGTGTGCCAATTCATTTTTATTTTATTTTTTGTTTTTTTAAACACGCACCAGTTGACGCGATTGGTGATCGACGACTGTGCGCAAGTGGGCGACATGGGCGTGGCCGTGGTGGCCTCCGCGTGCCCCAAGCTGATCAAGTTCTCCGCCAGGCGCTGCCTGGGCATCACCCACAACGCCCTCCACGTCCTCGGTCCGCCATCCCCCCGTTAACTGCTCACCACCACCCTGGCACCTGCCCATTTGCCCATTGACCATTGTCACGCGGAGCAGGTCGTCGTTGCCCCCAGCTGGAGGTGGTGCGAATCGCTGGCTGCACCAACATTCACGTGGACGGCCTGCTCGACCTCGTGCGTTTGGCCAAACAACTCCAGGTACACCACCACACAACAGAGAGAGAGAGAGAGAGAGAGATCGCGCGTGCATGAGTGGGCAATTGAACGCGTGCTTGGTTGCCCCGCAGGTGCTGGATGCCGCGGAGGTTGGCAACAACTTGTTTGCCCTCAACCGCGACTTCCCTCCCGTACAACCCGACAGGTGCTGCTCGCTCTCATACGACACACACGACACACAGTCTGTGACTGACTGACTGAACTGACTGGGATGTCCTGGCCATGAGCAGACTGGCGAATCAGCGCCTGGAGAGACTCATCCTCGACCGGTGCAACTACGTCACCCACCAATTCCTGCAGGGTACGCTAGTGCGCCTCACCCATGCACCCTTTGACCAGCGCTCACCGCCAAACGCCAACCCCCACCCCAACGCCAGACCTGTTGGGTCCGCTGGGGCAGCTCTGCCCGCGCCTCACGCTCCTCTCCCTCCGCCAATGCCTGCGCATGTCCAACGGCATCTTCGAGCAGGTGCATCTTCTTCCTCTTCTTCTTCTTCTTCTTCACCACGTCATCAGCCGCCTGGTCCGTACTCAACGCTGGTGGCGTGCGCGGGTGCACAGGTGGTGCTGCCGCAGTGCCCGAGCTTGAAGGGGTTCCACTATTCGGGGGTGCCGCACCGGTCGCTGCACGGCGTGACGGACATGGACATGAGCTACCTGTCCTTCCTGCCCGGCTGCCGCTACGTCTTCCCCATCCGCTCGCCCGCGCTGCCCCCGCTCCTCGCCCAGATCCGCGACCAGCTGCTCCACAGCAAGAGACCCGATCTCTACCACCAACCTACCGGCAAGGTAATCCTCGACATCAACAAGCACACCATTATATGTCAATATAATGATATAAGCTTACATATTCATCGTCATATGTTGCTACTCGACACAGGTGTTCACGCAGGCGGAGCTCGAAAAGGTGGTGGCGCGTTGCTCGACGTTCCTGGCGTCGATCGAGCGCTTCGAGGCCAACGCGCCGGCCCGCCGGGTGCTGCGCGGGCTCGAATCGCTGACGCTGGCCGGGGTCACCGACTGGTCCAGCCCGTTCAGCCTGATCGAGGCCGTCATCTCCATGCCGGCCCTGCGGCGACTCGACCTCTCCCACGCCAACGTGCGCCTGCGCGACGTGCTCCTGTCGTGCTACCACTTCCTGCCGCGGCTCGACACGCTCGTGTTTACTCGGCGCGACGACGCGCTCGACGAGGACCACCCGGCCTTTCTCAAGCCGCAGCCGGGGTGGTGGCGGGCCCACACCATCGACTACTACGACGAGCGCCAGCGCATGTTCGAGCAGCGCGAGCGGATGCTGCTCGAGGCCCAGCAACAGCGGCAACGGCGCCCGGCCGACCGGGCGAAGGCGGAGGCGGGCGACGGGGCAGAGGCGGAGGCAAAGAGGCGGCAATGGGTGGTGGACCACATCGCCGGCGACGACAAGCGCCACTCGATGAGCCTCACCTCGCTCGATGTCTCCGGCCACAAATTTGCCGATGGTACGATCGCGCGTCGTGTCGTGTCGTGTCGTGCGTGTGCGGTGGTGCGTGTGGCGTAGGCTGAATGCGTGCGTGTGCGGTGGTGCGTGTGGAATGCGTGGAATGTGGTGGTGGTGTGGTTTTGTGGGGGCGCAGCGGCGGAGTTCCTGGACTTGATCGCGGACCGGTGCCCGGAGCTGCGGCGTCTGAGCCTTGCGCGGACGCAGGGTGTAGGCGCATCCACGCTGCTGGCCCTGCTCGAGAAGTGCGTCCACCTCACCCACCTCGACGTGCGCGGCGTCCAGGACCTGCCGCTCCACATCCAGACCGACCTCCGCAACAAACGCCCCGCGCTCACCCTCCACCACACCTTCGAAGCGGAAAATTGTTGAATTCCCAGCGTTTCGGGGCAAAAAGAACACCAACTGCGTTACGCGGCAAGACCAGTTATCGCCCCCGGGTCTGACCGGTAGCTGAGTCGACGGTGCACAAAGGCAACCACGGGCTTGGTAACGCTGACCTTTTGTTCGCTCGGCCATAGTTTTCTTCACCCCATCTCTTTCCCACCATGCCCACGCCCTCACTGCTTGCTGTGATTCTTCTCGCGTTAAGTCTCTCCTGCGGCGCTCAGGCGCTTGAGTCAAACTCGACGAGGTACCTCGAGGAGCGGGGCTTGCTCTCCTACGGCAGGTGGTGCGGTGGAGGCCATGGCGGCTTTCAGGACTGCTGCGGGGGAGGCGGGTGTCCGGCTTGCCTCGCTGGCCTGAGCGCGGAGCCCCAGGTGATTACCCCCGCGTGTCTGCGAGAGTGCCCGCCCATCGATCTGGTCGACCTGGCGTGTTCGCGACACGACCTGTGCACCTACAAGTTCGACGTCTCTCAGGTGTCGGACAACCCCAGCTGGTGCTCTCGGTTCGCGCGCCCCAACTACTGCCTGTGCGATTGCACGCTCGTGGCCGACTTCTCCCACGCCCTCTGCGAGCCCAACTCCCCCTGGGATTGTTCGGACTTCAAGAGGAGGGCGGCCGACTACTTCAACAACGTGGCCACGTGCTTCTACGTCGATCAACAGGGTACCCCCGTGTGTGACCACGACTACTCGCTCGATCAGTTCTGCTGAAGGGAGTCCCTCTGGGGGCCAAAGACACGTCTTGCAGCTGTGCGGTGGTAGTGTAGTGTGGTGTGGTAGTTCATTGCGTGGCCAAAAAGGTTAATAAAAGAGAGAAATAAAAGAGAGAGAGAGAGAGATAAGTAGTGTCGCCTAGACGCTGCGGTAGAACTCGCCGCCGCTGCCACCGGGTCGGATCTTGAGCCAGTAGTAGGCGATCATGCCGGGGATGACGACCAGCGCCAGCACGCCCACCAGCACCCACCCGATCGCCAGACCGGTCTTCAGCCCGCTGTTGTCCTCGCCTGCGCGCAAAGTCCAACGAATTAGTATGATCTTGCGCGCGTGTGTGTGCGATGCGCGTGTGTCATGCGTGCGGTCGTCCGTGTGCGATCTAGCGTGCATGGTCGTTGCGTGCGCAAAGGTGGTGCATGGT
>CACVKS010000522.1:0-16386 GCA_902749335.1 Acanthamoeba triangularis
AGAAGAGCGAGGCCTCGAGGGGGGGGGTACCGGGGGTGGAGAGGGCTTCGCCGCCGGAGATGCCGTCGGTGCAGGTCCAGTGGGTGGAGGAGGGATCGACGAAATTGGGGTTCTTGCCGATGAGCACCTCGACCTCGCTCGCCGACAGACCGCTTCCGCCGCTCTCGGTGGTAACGAGTACTCGCGGGACGCGGCATTTGAATGTCTCCAGGGCTGGAATATTGGCGGGGAGGGGGGCGGTGAGCTCAAGAGATTACGAAAATTTGGAAACGAAGAATCGGAATCCCAATTTCCATCGATTTTGTTCATCTTCTCTCGGGCGAGGGTAGCAATAGCGTAGGCCAAGGGAAAGGGGATCATAAAGAACGGAATTGGAGGTTTTATCAAACCTTGCGCCGGGGGGAGGGTCGATGCGAAGATGGCAAGCACCAATGCCACCAAGACCAGCCAGCCACGCCTCATCGCGACGTCCATTATATATCTATAACCTATATAGCTATATAATCCCCTACGGCGAACGAGGATCAACGGCTGGGGCCGGGCCAGAGAGAATCAAGAATCGCGTAGAAGCGAACACGCCTCGTCGCCTTCGCAACCGAGAACGAGAAAGTCGCAGCCAACAATTTCCCACAATTCCCCCTTTTTACCCGCCACCGCAATATCATGCGAAAATAATTATAAAATCGAAAAATAAGGATTTATGATAATAAAGTACATTAAAAATTATCTGATTTTTTAAAATGCGATTTCCATTTTTTGTTCTTATTTTTTTATTGTGTTTAAGCGGGAGACAGCTTCCAGGCGTTGATGCGGGCGAGGTGGCGCTGGCGCTCGTCGTCGGTGAGGAAGGAGGCCTCGATCGAGTTGCGGGCGAGGGTCTCGACGTCGTCGAGGGACAAGCCGAACGTCTCCGCCACCTGCGCGTAGTTGTCGCCCACGTAGCTCCCACCAAAGTACGCCGGATCGTCCGAGTTCAGCGTCACCTGCATCATCAGGTGGTGTGTGTCGTGAGTGCCGTGTTGTGTGTGTGCCGTGTTGTGTGTGTCTCAAATCGACGCTGAGGTCGTGGGCTGATGACGCGTACGGTGAGGCCGGCCTTGATGATGTCGCCGATGTTGGACTCGGCGAGCGTGGGAAAGACGCGCAGTCGCACATTGCTCGACGGGCACACGGTCAAGGGGATCCGGTGGGTGCGCAGGTGCGCCACGAGCGCAGGGTCCTCCATGCACCGCACGCCGTGATCGATGCGCTCCTGCGTGCCATGAGCCGTACGTGTTGTGTGTTTCATGTCAATGAATCGTGTACCACGTGTTGAAGAAGAGCGGTTGAACCACTCGAAAGGGAAGAGCAGCAAGCGGTACCGCGCCCAACTCTCTCAGTGCTTCCCACACATACGCGGCCGAGCCCTCCTCGCCTGCGACCACCCACCCTACGGTCAGCCCGAGCCCGTGCATGCCAGACATTCCGCCGCCCTCCACCGGCCTCGTCGTGCGAAAGAAGCGTACCGGCGTGAGCCACCCGGTGGAGGCCCAGCTCACGAGCGCGCGCGAAGACTTGGGTGAACTTGCTGGGCAGGTTGCCCACCTCGGCCGAGTCCAGCCCCACGCCGCGCACGAGTCCTTCCCTGTGAGAGCACGTCGAGAGGGGTAAACCGCGTGCATGCGGGGCGTGCGTGGTGTGTGTGTGTGGTGTGTGGAGGAAGCTGTACTTGACATAAGGAAGGATATCATCGAGCACTTGAGCGGCCTCGTCGGCGCTGCGATCGCGGAGGAAGCACACGATGAGGAAGCACGTCACGTCCTTCTCCTCCTCGAATGCGCGACGTATACCTGCAGTGAATGAATGTCGTCAAAGGTAATTCAAGACGGCACACGACGGCACACGACGGCACACGACGACACACGGCGTCGGTGCACGCTGGGCAGGTGGTCGAGGTACCGTTGAAGACGGTGGCGCACGAGACGCCRCGAAGRGTGTGAGTCTGCGGGTCGACGAAGATCTCGGCATGGACGAGGCCCTGTTTCTTGCTCTTGGTCAGGTAGGCTCTCGTYAGGTCGTAGAAGTCCTCCTCCTTCTGCAGCACCTTGGCTCCTGCGATCGGCGATCAGCACGCAACTCGTGCCACCGCACATGGCAACACGCCACTGCACAKGGCACGCARCACGCGCWGGMGCAGGCCGGCCTCGTACCTTGGTAGTAGAGGTCGAGGAAGGASGACAGGCTGGTGAAGTGCTCACGCGCCTGGTGCGCCTCCTCGAGGGAGGCGTASTCCAGCTCCACCCCGTTGCGCTTGGCCAGCGCGAACATGAGCTCTGGCTCAAGCGTGCCCTGTGGAGTGCACAGACAGCACACAGATGAGTTTGCGCGGGGGGGGGGTGGACCAGGTGACGTGGGCAGAGGGGTGAGAGATGGGGAACCTCGATGTGGAGGTGAAGTTCTGCCTTGGGAATGGTCAGGCATGCTTGGCGCAGCTTCTGGAGGCTGCAGGTCGTGGTGGCGCCAGTGTCCATGCTGTGGAATATATAAACAATAATAATAATATAAATAATAAAGAAAAAATCAGAGTTTGGTTGGATTGATTGGTTTTATTTCGCGTATCGAAATGGAAAAGCTAATGGCATCGGGGTGAAAGTGTGGTGGCGAGTGGTGGCAGAATGGCGTGAATGTGGGCGGCACTATCTTGACTTAATCGGTCTTCTTGTTGGGGAACTTGAAGCCCTTCTTCTTCAAATCGGCTTCGGCCTCCTTCATCTCCTTCCTCATCTCGGTCAGCGCTTCGGGACAGACGGGGAAGATGGCGAGGTTGTAGAGAATTCGCACAAGCGAGTACACGCCAAATGCGACAAGCGCGAGGAAGGGGGCCTGCACGAGTGTTTACACGTAAATGTGATGGGAAGGGATGGCAAGACAGCAGAACCGAGGGAACATACGAATTGGAGGGCGAGCTGGGCGTTGCCCTTAAGATGAAGGGGATAGTAGTCGAAAAGAAGAGCAGCCCATGCGCTCAGGGCAACAATCAGCAACGAAAACCACCTCGCGGCCTGTGCACAGAGCACCATCACATGTGAACGTTAGGCCTACTGAGGCAGGCTTGCAGTAAGGACGTCAGCAGAGATCGCAGCAGCCCTGTTTACCTTCTTCATCTTGTGTAGGTTGTAGATTATCAATCTTGTGAGGCGTGACGTGTCACGCGCTGCCAAAAAGATTTGTTGAATTTAAAATCAGATTTCAAATATAAATAAAACCACAGAATGGAGCCACGACCAGAGGGGGCTGTCCAACAAGGAGCCCCGGCACCACCGCAAGTGCCGGTGGAGGCGGTCACCGATCGTGTGACGCAGCTGCAGGACAAAATCGATGGGCTCGGCGAGAAATTCTACACATTCATCGGCGTACTGCAGCAAGATGCGCCGCCCTTGCCCTTTGATGAGTTCAAACATCTCAATCGAACAGCAGCCGGCCCCAAAAGCGTGGCCAACGGTGCCAACGCTGCCGTGGCGGAAGGGGGGCCAGTCCTGCCCGTCCTTCCTTCGATGCCCGTGCCCGAGCCTGCCGTGCCAGTCCCCACCGGCCCGACCATGGAGGTCATGGAGGGCGAAGCCGCCAACATGGCAGCTCTTCTGCTCAACAACGTGAAAGGTACTACTTGCACCGTTGCGCGTAAGAGAGACTGTGTGCGGGACACTCACGCAACTTGGTGACGGTGCACCGCTCCTATACCCGTGTAGAGGTGGACATGCTGATCGACTCGCTGCCGGGGATCAACTCGACCAAGCCCGAGCAGCTCAAGCGCCTGCAGGAACTGGAGAAGCAAAACAAGCACACGGCTCAGAGCCTGCGAGAAACGCTGTCCTGGGCCGGTAAGTCCACTCTTGACTGCGTTCACAACCCCTCGGGCGGGGCATTGGCTAAGACCCAACATGTGTGTGATGTGTGCGGTGTGCGAGTAGAGGAGACGCTGGTGCTGGTGCAGCAGGCGCTGGCCGAGATCTACGCTGACAGGCTGCAATCGATGAACGAGCAAGCCCAGCTAGACCAGTTGTAATTAATTATCCCTCACCACTCCTACTCTCAATGTCGTTCACTCCACCTCAAGCACCGCAAGCAACTGATAGAGCGTCGTTGCTTCCTCGGCTGCGCGAGTGGGCATTGTGTGACCGAAATTTCGTGTGTGGTAGCAAGAATGTGAGGAATGATTGACTGCTGAGGTGGCGCAAGGTTGCCCCGGATTTCTGTTGGCACTTGGACGTGGCGTGGTGAGGGATCTTGAGATCGATTGTTCCCATTTCCTTGGCTCTCCTCTTCATCTACCACCGCCGAGATGGGACACGCTGCGCCATTGCGGATCTTGATTTTCCTCTTCTTCTCTCTGTTTGCGCTGGCCTTGACGCAGACACAGAGATATGAGTTCAAGCACTCTTTCCGTGCCCCCTTCTACCTCGGTGCGTCGATCTTCATCCACTGCCACCTCATTTGTTGTCTCGAAGTCGTTTCTTCCTTGAGTGGCTACTCGATTACAACGATTATTATGGCACCCTGGCTTGACAGTGTCAAATTCTCACTGTGAGTATAATCTTGTAGGAAGGGGAGGGACCCTGCCTTTCTGGGAGTTCGGTGGTAGCGCCATCGTGTCTGAGGATAGAATTCGCCTGACCCCCGCTCTCCAGAGCCGTGTGGGCTGGGTCTGGAACTCTGTGGTACGCTTGTTGCTCCATTCGCTTCCCAATTGTTCCCTTAATGCTTTCATTTCATCTGCACGTGTGTTCAATCGAGCCTGCCTGCGCATTCACCTTCTCCATCTCGTTTTGTGGTCCTTCTCCACGCTCCCCGACAGGCGGCCGACATGGACGCGTGGGAAGTTCAAATGGACTTTGAGATCGGTGGTGGCGGCAGCCGAGGCGCCGACGGCATGGCTCTCTGGTATGTGGCCGAGCCCAAGAAGGAGGGCATCAGCATGGGCAGCGCGGAGGAGTTCCGTGGCATGGCCGTCTACTTCGACACCTTCGACAACGACGGCCAGGTACACACATCACCGCGCACGCACCACAGAGCGCTGTGTGTGGCCTGTGATGAACTCAAGCCTGATCGTCTTGCTGTGCATCTGCTGCCACTAGAACGACGAGCCCAGGATCTCTCTTTGGATCAACGATGGCACGCAGCGTTACGACCCCTTCGACGACGGCAGGCGTGGCGAGAGGGCCACCTGCAGGGATCTCAGCCGCGAGTTGAGGACCAAGGTGCGCGTGGTCTATCGCGATGGAGTCATCCAGGTGGAAACCGACGGTAAGATTCTCTTTGCACGAAAGCGTTCCTGCTCGCATCACCAACGCTGTGAGTTTATGGCCATGTGCTGTGTGTCTTCATTTAGATGGAGCTGGCCACTGGACGCCCTGCATCACTCATCACGAGTCGCTGCCCAAGGGCTACTACTTTGGTTTGAGTGCGGCCACTGGCCACCTCACCGATAACCACGATGTCTTCTCGTTCATCACCTACAACCTCGACCCGTGGCGCCGTCGTCCCCCTGCCCCTCCTAGGCAGCAGGTACACACTTACAAGCCGTTGTCATGTTGTCGTGTCTTGTGTGCCGTCGTCTTGTCGTGTGTCGTTCTAGCCGAGCTGAGCTGACGTGCGTCTGCGTGCGCCCTAGGAAGCTGAGCCGGAGCCGGAGCCGGAGCGCGTGGAGAGCGTCCAGTCGACCGAGCCCGTTAAGCCCAACCCTTATCTTCCTAAGGATCCCCCTAACCCTTATCTTCCGCAACAGGTACATCAGGAAGAGCATCAATATCAGGAGCAACATCATCATGAACCTCAACAGGAGGCCCCTGCTCACACCGAACAACAGAGCAACCAACAGGAAGCCAACCCCGTGCAACAGCAACAGCACTACGAGCAGCAGCAGCCGCGATCGCAGGAGGACATCAACAAGCTCACCGGCAAGCTGGATCAGCTGACCTTCAAGGTGGAGGCCGTGAGGAACCAGCAGGACAGCCTCGCCCACAGCCTCTCCCAGGTGCTGTCGCAGGTCAACGACATGCGCCAGCCCGCGGACAACAACAACCTGGCCCAAGAGATCAAGGGCGCCCTCCACGAGGTGCGAGTGCTCCAGGACTCAGTGAACGAATTCCGCCGCGTCGTGATGGAGGAGCTGTCCACCGTGGGCAAGCTGGTCGGCGACCTCAAGGGCCACGTCTCGGCCGAGCAAGGCAACACCTACAACAACGTGGCCCGCCTCGTCCGCGAGCTGCAGCAGCACGTGACCTCCGTCCAGACTCTTGTCGAGGTCCGTACCATTTCCTTGTCGCTCAGGGCCATGTGTCGTGTGTGTGTCTCGTGTGTATTTCGCGCGCTTGCTAAACGAGTCGAAACAATGCAGAGGGGCGACCGAGACCAGAACAACGCTCTCCAGGAGCTCAAGAGCGGCAAGGAGGAGCTCAAGAGCGTTGTGGAGAGGAGCGGCTCTGTCGCGTGGTGGGTCTATTTTTGCTTCTTCCAGGTACTGCCTACCTACCTCTTCTTGCTCAGCTTTTCCTCTTCTCAGCATCTCCCTCCACCCGTCAGGTGTGCTTTGGCGTGGGCTTCATCATGTGGAAGAAGGCCAAGGATGATGCCAACAAGAAGTTCCTCTAGATGCTTCCCCAACAGCCCAGTTCCCTCCTCTTCTCCTCTTCTTCCCACTTTTCTTCTCCCTCTTTCATCCCACCCTGTCACCTTCCTTTATTTATCACAACAATACAAAAAACATTCAAAAATCATTTAATGAGCTATGTTTCTCAACAAAAATGACTGGTGTAGGTCATGATGATCATGATTCACCCTGGTCCACTATGCTTTCTTGTTGCAGCTTTCCCTCCCACATGTGGGTGGGTGGGTGGATGAAATTGATGCCAGGCAGCCCAGCCAATCTTGCCCAGTCTCTGTCTTTTTGCTCTTGAGTTCTTTGTTAGATTTTTTTTTTTTTTTTTTTTTTTTGCACAACCAAGAGGAATAACATCCTTTCATCTTAATTAATTTGGCAATAGCAGATCAGCCAGGATCGTGTCAAGCTGTCCATTCTGTGGCCAGGCCCTCAAGGCCGGCCTGTGCCTGTGTCACACATTTCAAATCAAATGGGCGTGTGATGATGGTCCCGAAGTTTCAGGGCCTTGCCCGCCACATCCCTACTGATTGTGGTCAGTCCCGGCAACCCCCAAACTGGCCCAGTATCAACGCACGCTCCATATCTCAGGCATAAATAGAGGGCACCATCATTGTACCCACAACCAACAACCTTAGCATCGTCACCTTCATCATTGACACGCTAGCCAACAACAACCTGAAGCCCCACAGTTCCCTTCAACACAACAGCCCCGTCATCATCTTCTGCTGTACCACACAACACTAACGACTCCAAGACCATGTGTCGAAGACTTCTCCTACTCGCGATGATGGTGGTGGTGGGCTGCTGCCTGGGGGCGCCTGGGGGGTGCGCGGGCCAGGCCACCGCTACAGCCACTCCTGCGGCGACCACCACACTGCCCGGTCCCACGGCGTCGCCCCTGCCGGGCACTTGCGGGGCCGTGTGCTCACGCGACCAGCCGTGCCAGCCGAGCGCCGGCCTCTTCTGCGCCTACCCCAACCTGCTCTGCGGGGTACCTGACCCCCCCACTTCACTGGAGCCCTTCTTTGCTTCGTCCTACGCCTCTTCCGCCTCGTCCACGGAAGCCGCACTTGACATGGTCTGACAAGCTTTGACTTGCGTTGACTCTGACCGCACACGACACGACACGACACGACACGACACGACACGACACACAGGGCAAGGGAGTGTGTGAAAGGGTTCCGGAGGCGTGCACGCTCGAGTTCAGGCCGGTCTGCGGCTGCGATTTCAAGACCTACGGCAACCCGTGCTCGGCCGCTGCAGCCGGACAGGCCACCTTCGCCTTCAGCGCCTGCAATGGTACCTTTGGCCCTCCCTTGTCCGCGACACGACACACGACACACGACTCACGACTCGCACACGACCCGCACACGACCCGCACACGACCCGCGTGGTCTCAATCCAGATACGGGCAGGTGTAGCGCCGACCGAGATTGCGCAGCCGGGTTCCATTGCCGTTTCCCCGCAGAGCAATGCAGCGGCGTGGGCCTGTGTTCACGGATACCCGATGTACGCCGTGTGTCGTGGCGTGTCGTTGGTCGTGTCGTTGGTCGTGTCGTGTCGTGTCGTGTGCGGTGTGTGCGGTGGGGTTGATGGGGGAAAGCAAAACTGAAACAAAAAGGGTTTCACAGATGTGCACGCTCGAGCTCAACGCGGTGTGCGGGTGCAACAACCAAACCTACAGCAACCCGTGCTTCGCCTTCTCCAGCGGCGTCTCGATTCGATCCTTTGGTGAATGTCAAGGTAATCACCTCGCGCCTCTGCGAGAGTCGTGTGCCGTGTTCCGTGTGTCGTGTGTCGTGCGTCGTGTCGTTAACTGACGCGACACACGTGGACGCAGTCGAGAACGCGTTTGCGTGCCGTAACAATTCACAGTGCGGTACGGGTCAGTACTGCCGCTACGATCCGGGCATGTGTGGCGGCGTCGGCACCTGCATAAACCTCCCCAGGGTACACATCACCCGATCAAGCGAACCTGGCGACGACCTACATCTCACTACACGACACCACACACGACACACGACCAGACATGCACGCTGGAGCTGAACCCCGTGTGCGGGTGTAACAACAAAACCTACGACAACCCGTGCATCGCGTCGTCGGCCGGCGTGTCCATCGACTCGCTGGGCGCCTGCGAAGGTAGCCTCGCAAATCCCCTCAAAGACTCGGCCGCCACCTTACAAAATGATTGTCGTAGCTATTCTGCCGTGCGTGAACGACACCGAGTGCGCCTTCGGTCAGTTCTGTCACTTCGACCCCGGCACGTGCGGCGGCGTCGGCTCGTGCATCAACGCGCCCAACGTACGCACGACACGACACGACACGAGGAGCTGACTGTTCGCCGCCGTACAGGTGTGTACGGCGGAGCTGAACCCTGTGTGCGGGTGTGACAACACCACCTACGACAACCTGTGCTTCGCTCAGGCCAGCGGTGCATCGATCCTCCACCCCGAGCGCCCCTGCCAAGCGGCGGCGAGTTGCACCAATAGCTCCGATTGCGCGGCGGCGGGCGAGTACTGCCACTTCACGCCCGGCCAGTGCGGCGGCGTCGGTCAGTGCGCCAGCATGCCCCAGGTGCGTGCGTGTGTCGCGTGTCGTGTCGCGTGTCGTGCGTGATCTCATTGTGACACACACGACACACACGACACGACACACGACACACACGACCCACGACACACGCGACCTGACACGAGCGTAGAAACATGGAATGACGAGGCCGTTTTTCGTCTCTGCGTCCTCTTCCACCTCCTCCGCTGCCTCGCCTGCGCCTTCGCTGCGCGCTATGCAGGCGTGCACGAGCCTCTTGAACCCGGTGTGCGGSTGCGACGGCAGGACCTACGGCAACCGATGCGCGGCGCAGGCCCAGGGGGTCTCCATTCGCTCCGACACCGGCGGCTGCCCCTCTCCCTCCCGGCTCCCCGCGGCATAATTTGTCCACGACACACAGCACGACACGACACAACATATTTCACATTCCGCACACTTTGTTGATGGTGGTGGTGGCGATCGCACACTGCGGAATAGTCATCATCAGGCGGTGAGGCGGGCGATGATGTCGCCGTAGGTGAGGACCGAGACGGGCTTGCGCTCGTCGTCCACGACGAACAGGCGGTGGATGTTGTTCACCAGCATCGTGCCGATCGCCTCCTGTAGCTCCGTCTCGGGCGTGCACACCAGCGGACCCTCGTTACGATTCACCTTCTGCAGCGCGCGTGTGTGCGTGTGCGGTGGTGCGGGTCAGGCGACACACGACACACGACACACGACACGCGACACACACAAGACTCGGTACCTTGTGGTGGGCCTGCGCTCGGCTCTGGGCGAGGAATTCGGTGATAGGGTAGTTGAGCGTCGAGAGGTGCCGGAACCGGATCGGCTGACCACACGCCTCCCACTCGGCCCACACCTGTCCCCCCCCAAACGTGTGCGGTGAGTTCGTGTGGTGCGGTCGCGCTCACGCGCTTGGCGCGCGCATGTGTGTGCACGCGGTGGCGAGTACCATGAGGTCGCTGGCGGAGATGACGTCGAGCAGAACGCCGTTCTTGTTGACGACGCCCAGGCCGGTGACCTTGCGGTCGCGCATCTCCTTGAGGGCGTCGAGCGCCGAGGTGCCCTCGACCGGCACCGTGTAGACGTGGTGCCGGGCCAGGCCCAGATCGCCCACCGTCAATCGGGTCTTGTCCAGCGTCAGCGCGTGCTCCTCGCTCAAGTACTCCACGAACCCCGTCTGCGTCACCAACCCTGCGTGTGTCGTGTCGCGTGTCGCGTGTTGCGTGTCGTGTCGCGTGTCGTGTGTCGTGTGTCGTGTCGTTGGCCGAGTTGTGTCTCGTTTCGTGTCATGCCGGAGGGTCATACCAATGAAGGTGCCCTTCTCGTTGATGACGCCGATGCGGTGGTGGGTCCGCAGCAGCTCGGCCACCTTGGTGAGGCTCTCGTCGCTGCGCACCGAAATGAACGGGTCCGTGTGCGAAAAGTCTGTTTTTCATATGAAAAAGAAAGAAAAAGTAAGGATCGGTCATTGAGTCCACGCACCAACCAGCGCAGCGAGCAGGCGACGGGGACCGAGCAGGTAGGACATGAAGCCCACGGTGGCGGACACAAAGAGAGAGGTACCGGAGATGGCCTTGACCGAGAGGCTCTCGAGCATCAGATGTTCGGCGAACGGGTCCTCCTCGTCCTCCGCATAGTCGCGCTTCCTCCTCTTCACCTCGTCCGACTCCTCTTCACCTTTCTCCTCCTGCGGCTGCTGCTGCTTGGTCTCCTCGCTCTTCTTCGTCTTCTTCGTGCCTGTGGTCCCCTTGTGCTTGAAGGTCTCGTTGACCTCGAGCAGCTCGACGATGGCGGCGGTGAGGTCCAGCATGTCGACGAACCCGACGAACTTCTGCTCGGCCTGGTCGTAGATGGGTGCCGCCCTGATCTTGGCGTCGACCAACGTCTGCAGCGAGCAGGGTGGTGGGGTTGTAGCGTCAACACCACCAGCACCAACAACAGCGACAGCTACAACGACAATGGCAACGACAGCGGCAATGGCAAAAGTGGTAGAAGTACCGCCAGAGCGACGTAGAAGGAGTCGGTGGCGAGGAGTTGGATGATGGTCCCGTCCTGGAACGCAAGAGCGCACGTGAGCCATACAATGATAACAGTGAAAGAAGCCACGTAAAAGAGTACGTACCTTCATCCAGTAGATGACATCCTGTGCGGTCCCCTTGGCAAGGGAGTCCCTCAGCTCGCCCACCAGCGCCTTTACCAGAAGAGTACTTGTTACAAACTCGAAACTCAAAAGATAAATTTTTATATATAATAATTATAAAAGAAAGAAAAACTTTCTAGTTGTGGAGGCGATACCTCTTCAGCTGCTTCGTTGCGTTCCGAGTTCTCTTCTTCTTCGGTTCTGGCCTTCTTGAGCTTGGGTTGGGCCGAGGCTGCGGACGCAGTACCTGCGGTAGGCGCGCTGCCCTGAGCCTTGGCCTCATCGGCTTCATGCCCCTCCTTCCTCTTCAACGACGTATTGCCTTCCATCTCGTTTTCTTGAGTTATGTTGTGGTGGCGAAGTGAGTGCAAGGCTCTGCCTGAAGCCACATAGCCCCGTTGTATTCTCCGCGAAAAACAGACAAAATACCACGCGTTCTTGATAAGCATTTCTTTTTTAAGAAATTCTATTTTCTTTTTGTTTCTTCTCCCCATTTTTGGTAGGTACATTAATAAGGAAAGAGTGATACTCGTTGCGGCGCGAGTTCACATTTGCGCTCCGATCGGAGCCGTTACGGTGCGGCCGTTGCGACTGTGAGACCAGGTGTCCGGTTATGGAAAGGTACAGGTTCGGCTTTTCGTGTCGTTCTCCCCCTTCAAAGCTTGGACTTGGAGGGAAGACGGAGAGGCATCAACGAAAAGTGTTTACGCTTCTATCGTGGTGTAGTGGAAAGCGTTGAAGGCCAAGGCAGAAGGAGCACCATGATGGTGAGCTCATCATCTCTTCAAGATCTCTGGTGATCATTTGCTGACTGGTGGTCTGGCTAATGAACAGGAAAAGGAGGATGGCGAGAAGAAGGACGCCCCCAGGCCCAGCCAACAGGCCCTGGTGACACAGCGCAAGCTGATGTTCGGGGAGATCCTCAAGACCGGCTGGCTCTCTCGCAAGAGTAAGAAGTCGGGGGAGTGGCGCGAGTGGTGGTGGGTGCTGCGCCCCGGCGTCATCTCCTACCAGAAGAACGAGCAGGTACAACCTCAACAAGCAAGCTCTTCTACTATCCCCCCCCCCACAATCTCAAGTTAGCTCCATTCTCAATAATCTCTCATCAAAAAAAGTCTGCAAATGAGCCGTTGGGGATGATCAACCTCGAAGGCGCCAAGCTCAAGCGCACCGAGCTGGAGGAGGGCAGGAAGGTGGGCTGCATCCAAGTCTCGACGGCCGAGAAAGAGTACTACATCTTGGCCAAAGGCGAGCGCCTCCTCACCGAGTGGATAGTGGCGCTGGAGAAGGCCGCGCAACCCAGGCCCACCGGCAACCAGCTCATCCGCACCACCTCAAAAACCGTACCACCTCGCCCACACTCTCCTGTGAGCCTTTTTGTCGAGTGCGTGTGTGCGTGCGTGTGTGTGCGGTCCTGTGCCAGACCAGCGTTAAGCGTACTGACTGTGAGACCATGACGGCATACAGGACACAAGCAGCCGACTCAACCAGCCCGGCCGACAACCGGGCAGCTCCATCGCCCCGGGCTCACCCGCGCCCGTGCGGTCCGTGAACGCCACAAGCCACACCCAAAGCGGCAGCGCGATCCCGACCATCCACAACCAAAACCACAACAACAACAGCAGCAACAGCTCAGGCAACTTGCCGGCTGTTGTTGGCAACAACAGCGGCGGCGGCGATGCCACTTCTACCGCTGATGACAAACAGCGGCGAGAGCGGGACAGGGAGGAGCGAGAGAAGAGGGAGCGACGTGAGCGCGAGGAACGCGAGAAGAAGGAGAAGGAGGAGCGCGAGCGGAAGGAGAGGCGGGATAAGGAGGCGCGCGAGCGGCGGGAGAAGAGGGAGAAGGAGGAGCGGGAGAGGAAGGAGCGGGAGGAGAAGGAGAAGGCGGAGAGGGAGGAGCGGGAGGAGAGGAAGGCGAAGGCCAAGGAGGAGCGCGATCGCAAGTTCAAGGAGGAGAAGGAAAAGAAGGAGCGCGATGAGCGTGACCGACGCGAGAGGGAGGAGAAGGAGAGGAACATCGGCTCGCGACGGCAGCAGCGTTCGAAAGATGAAGGCAACACCACACCTACCTCCTCCTCTTCCTACCCCTCGCCATCGTCGTCGACGGCAGCGGCACTTGTGAACAGCGCAAGGAGGGGCAGAGATGAGAGCGATGTCGCGAATTCGAAGGAAAGCCGCAGATCGAAGGAAGTACCGCAGGGCAGCGTTCTCGACAAACCCCAACTTCAGCAGCAGCGCAGCTCTGGTGGCGAGGATGCTCGCATGGTGGCGATCCCCAACGGCAGCACGGCTGAGGAGGTCATCACGGACCTCATGACTGTATCCACCGATTCATCGATAATGCGCCCTCCAGGTCCTGCTACCCTGGACAACAATCCCGATCTCATCTCTCCTTCTGCCGCTCTCTTCGTCCTCCCTTCTACAGCCGATGTCATCCGTGAGAGGAGGATTGGCGCTCCGTCTTCATCGCCCTCGCGATTTTCACCTTCATCGAGAGCTACGATCGCCTATCGAAGTAAAATCGGCACACAAGGCTCGCCGGCCACACCCAAAGATCGATTGCTGGTGCGTACGCGATCTGCCTCCGATCTGCTCTCGCCGTCCATCGATTCGCCGGCCACGGCCTTCTTCGAGCGCTACCGCCCAGGTCCCCACACCCATCGGCGAAGCCCCCTCGAGGTGCTCGAAGATGAAGAGTGCGCCGAGATCTTTGGCCGCACCCCTCCCAACGTCAATGCCTTCGCCCCCAATCCGCGATTCTCCCTCCCCGTAGGCGCATCTACGTCCATCCTCGCAGTCACATCTTCGCCGCAGGCCAACACGCGCGAGCGCGTGAATTCCGGGACCGCGCCCGCGTCGCCCTATGTGCCGACCGTGCGCCGGTCCTCCATCTCCATGCGCAGGAGAAGCGGGTCGGCCGCGCTCGACGAGGAGGGCCTCACCACCGGCACCGACGAGGAGAGCGACACGGCCACCGACGAGAAGCGCAGCTCACGAAGGCCGCGGGAGAATGGGACCACCAGTAGCAGTAGCAGTAGCAGCAGCAGAGACAAGGAGAAGGAGAAGGAGAAGGACGGGAGCAGTAGCAGCAGGGACAGCTCGCCGGCATCGAGGGGTGGCAGCAGCGGCAGCAGCATTCGTCAGCGCAACCCGGACAAGCGCCGGAGCAGCCTCCTCATCGTACAGACGTCCAAGGGCGGAGGTGCGACGACCGACGACGACAACGACGATCGCCGACGGACGACCGAGCGCGACCGCGGCGAGAGGCGCAAGGAGCGCGAGCCGTCATCATCATCGTCGTCGTCGAGCAGCAGCAGCAACGGCAAGTCCGGCAGCCAGATCGTGCGGGAGAAGGACAGTAGCACGAAGGAGAAGGACTCGCGGGGGCCGAGATCGCACCGCAGCGCCCGGGGCGAAAAGGAGAGGGATGGCGAGAAGGAGATCACCAAGTGGCTCCTCGCCATCCGACTCCCGACCGAATACGCTCAACTCCTCCTTGCGGTACTACTTCCTCTTGTGTGTCGTGTGCCGTGCTTGCCGAATGCTAACCTCTGGTTTGCGTTCAAAGGACGGCTTTGACGACCTCGAGACGGTGAAGCTGATCACCGACGATGAGATGCGGCAGCTGGGCATTGCCAAGACCGGGCACCGAAAGCGCGTGCTGTACTGGATCGAGTGCCAGCGCAACGGTACGGGGTCGGGCATCATGCGCGACACCGACAGCGAGAAGGACGACTCCCGCAGCGACGTGGCCACGGACAGCGACAAGGACAGCACCGACAGCAACAAGGACAGCAACAAGGACAGCAACAAGGACTCCAGCAAGGACTCCAGCAAGGACCAGGGCAAGGGCAAGCGCAAGGCGAAGAAGGAGGACAGAGACACCAAGGCGAAGGACAAAGACAGCAGCAATAGCGGCAGCAGCAAGGCGCAGCAGGCGATGATGTCGCCTCGCTCGAGCAGCGAGCCGGCCTTTTCGGTGGCCACGCTCTCGACAGAGCCGGCCGTGGTGGTGGACAAGGTGCTCCCGCTTCCGGCCTCGTCGCCGTTCGAGAGCCAGCCGCGCGTCGCACCCACGAGCTCGCTGTTCATGTCGGGCTCGTCGATACCCATCGCCAGCAGCGGCAAGAAGACAACGCCGTCCAGGCACAGGGACATAGAAGGTATGCGGTGGTACCCTCCCTCCTCCCTTTCGAACCCAAACGATCTAAGCCTCCCTCTACACACGACACACACACGACACGCAGCCCACCGAGGAGTCTCCTTCTACGGCGAGGAGTTTGTCCCGCAAGAGGAAAAGAACGAAGTGGCCAACGGCGAAGCCACGTCCCCCGAGGAGAAGAAGAAGGGGAGGAAGGCCAAGAAAGGTATGGGCCATCGCCACGCCATCGCACACCACGACACGACACGAAGCCTAGACCGTCAGCTCAAACTAACGAATGGTGGGTGGTGGGTGGTGTGAGCAGAAGCGGAGGCGARTATGATGGAGGACGCGGGAAGCGGCAGTGCGGGAGGTATACARASCTACGATCTGAGGCGAAAGGAGCTGACGGTCGTGCCGGCCAACGTGTGGGAGATGAAGAACCTCAGCGTGCTCAATCTCTACATGAACAAAATCGAGAGCCTGCCGCCAGACCTCGGTACCCCTCACTGCCCCTTCTTCTTCTTCTTCACTTCCATTKTCTTCTTCTTYTTCTTCYTCACTTACGCGTGGGACACAAACACAGGCAAATTGACGAAGCTGAAGGCCTTGGGATTGAACGAGAACAACYTGCGGACTCTGCCCARCGAGCTGGGGCARCTGACRTCGCTCACCATGCTCGACCTGAGGTACAACAAGCTCACCGAGCTGCCGGCGACGATCAAGAACCTGGTGCACCTCAACAAGCTCTTCCTCCGGTTCAACCGACTCGAGCAGCTGCCCGAGGAGATCGGCTGCCTCGTGTCGCTCGAGATGCTGAGCGTGCGCAACAACCAGCTGCACAAGCTGCCGCGCAAGCTCAGCATGGCCACCAACCTCAAGATCCTGGATATTTCCACCAACCATCTCACC